>CAWUFW010017978.1:0-240240 GCA_963921515.1 Calotriton arnoldi
GCATGCAAAGTGTCGCAGATGGAGGCCGCAGAACGAATACGTGAACTTGATCGTATTAACTTAGAGAAAACCCTCTCTGTGGTCGACAATGGGTTAACAACTTTGTCCTCCAGAATATATTCATTGGATGGCATTGTATCCTCTGCTATCTGTAGGAAGGTGGAATCTGACTATATGGTTGCCCCCACTTTTTTTATCGTGTTTTGCTGGTTTATGACTTAGTTGGACTGGGATCCTGCTATTCAGGGCCCCAGTCTATCTGCTTTCTCTGTAAAAGGTTTCCATGTGCCTTAGGCACATCTCTGATTGGAATCTGGAGTGCCCTTATAAGTCCCTAGTATATGGTATACTATGTACCAAGGGCATAGGTACCTCAGAGGCCTACCAGGGGCTGCAGCATGTATTATGCCACCCCTGGAAGGCCATCCAAACTGACACCACAGGTCTGCTACTGCAGCCTGGGTAAGGTGGTGCATGCACTCCTTACTGTGATATAGGTTACCTATATCACTAAATACATACACACATATAAACCTATAAGTCACTCCTAAGGCAGGCCTTATCAATCCTGA
Organism: Calotriton arnoldi; assembly: GCA_963921515.1. Classification (NCBI taxonomy): domain Eukaryota; kingdom Metazoa; phylum Chordata; class Amphibia; order Caudata; family Salamandridae; genus Calotriton; species Calotriton arnoldi. Next base: position 573 of record CAWUFW010017978.1, read on the forward strand.
AGGCAGAGTGCGTGGTTCCTATGTGAGAGGGTGCCCCTGCATGAGCAGGGCCCCTCTGCAGCGTTCGGAGACCCTTCTCTGATGCTGTTTGTAGTGCAGCCTGACCATATACTCTTAAGCGCATTATAACCTCGCGTTAAATGCTAACTTTGGAATGGCTGCACCTAAACATGTCGTGTTTGGTGTCAAACATCTTGGAATACTACCCCCCGCCAATTCTGGCGGCGGGGGTAGCATTCCACCCTTCTAGAGGGAGAGACATGTTAACCCTGGCCTGGCCGGTAACTTCTTTCTAAAGCCTGGCATCACAAAATGGATGCTACTGCCACAGACACAAGTCTGGCCTCCTGCTGCTGGACGAAACTCCGGCAGGGGAGGCCTGGACAATAGGTTTCCTGTCCCAGGGAGGTGTGACCACCTCCCCAGACAGGATAATGTGTATTGGGGCTGGGCGGGAGCACTTTCTGGTGCTTTGAAGTCCTGCACTGGGGGCACACTTGGTGTCCCTGTGCATACCCCAGTTCAAACCGGATCAGGGGCTTGCAGCCCCTGCTTTGGCGCGAACTGGACAAAGGGAAAGGGGTGTAGCCACCCCTCTGCCCTGACCCACCCATAGGTGGGGCCACAGAGTAGTCCAACCCCTATCCTTAGTATAAGTATAGGAACCCAGTCCTTAGGACTTTAGATTATCCCTGGACGAAACTCTGAAACTGAATCCTGGACCTTCGACGCTCTACTCACGATTAGAGGACAGAAGAATCTCCCTTGGGGTCAAGGAGTGACTCCCCTGCTTGGCAGGCACCAAAGAAGCATCTGTCCGGTTCGCATTTCTGAAGCTCCCGTCGGACGCCGAAGTCATCGCATCACCAGAGGTGGATTCTCAGACTTCCCCGAGGCTACCCTGAGTCCCCAGCAAAGCTGAGGCCCGTGGCTATCGTGGGTGACTTGAGACCGTGACCCCTGGACACCGAGCACATTTGCAAGTGCATCCTCTTCTGGGTCTCCCAAGAAGTCGTGCTTTGGGCTCCGAGTAGCCCTAGCCTCCAGCACCACCTGCACCGAAGATCACTGGCCCCCACTCCACGAGTGTCCTGTAAGCCAGATCCACGTGCGGCGTCACGAGGCTCCTTCGCGGTCGCTAGCCCGTTGGCTAGTAGCCCTTAACGAAGGCCAATCCTTTTCTAACTTGGCATCCTGGTTGCTCCAGGCCTGCCCTCACTTACCCTCGCTGGGTGAGTTCCACAGACCTTGCTGGTCTGCACCATCGACGAACTTCCTCTGCATCGAGACTTGCCGTTGCCAAGGCTTGTTGGGTCCAATCCGGTCGCCGACACCTCAGCACTCGACAGACATCGTGTACCAGCCCGAATCCTGCTCCTGGTCGCCGACAACGCCTCCTGGACCTCGTGGCTGAAGAGTCAAGACGACCGTCAACGCACCTGAAGCACTCGACATCGGTGGGCATCTGTCCATCGCCTTCCTGGTCACTGGCTAGTGACCCAGACTCTGTCCCCTCTGCTTTCAGGTTCTTCAGAACTCCGATCCACTCTTGGATCCACCCGGACACTTTTCACTTGGTCGCCAGCAGCACTTTGCAGCAGATCGCCATTCAAATCGACGACGAAACCCGACCCCGAAAGGCACCTATGCACCCGGCTTCCCTGGGTGAGGTAACACGAGTACTCCGGTGCTCCCGTGGGTAGAGACTCTTCAAAGTCCTAGATCTCAAAGGGTTTGGTCCAAGTCCTCTTTAAGTGTCCCTTTTCTCTAATTTCCCGATCACGACTTTCTCCATAGAAGTCAACGGCGTATCGCGGTTGTGTATTTACACTGCACGCGTCTCCCGTGGGTCCCCTGTGTCACTACCTTGGGTGGTTCCTTGTGGTCCAAGCACTTCTAGAGGCTCTAGGCCTAGTGTCTAGTTCAGTCGTGGTTCTTATACCACTTTATTGGTATATGGTTTGGTACGCCCCTAGGGCCCAAACGTGTATTTGTGCTATTACTGTGTTTAAATAACTTCTAACTTATGTACTTCGAACTCTAGCCTCATAAAGAGACTAGAGGGGTGTGTTTAGCAATAAATACATATATTTTGAATATATACCTGGTGTGGTGCTCTTTCATTTGATCACTCAAGAGATTATAGACTGGTAAAACAAGCTGCTTTACATTCCTTCAAGACTTAGCCTGAAGGCTGCTCTCCATAGCTACCACTAGGATAGCTTTCAATAAGGTTGTCTTTAACCTATCTCCAATAAGGGGTTGTTTGGACTGGTGCAAGGTGCCCACTATAATTAGTGGACAGCATATACCAGGCCAACTTCTCACATTGGTGTGCAGCGTGTGGGATTCCAGCTTGCTATTGTTTTACCAGATAATCTCAATTGAATTGATCAACTGAAAACCACTAAAGGTACCTAAGGTACATATAATTTAAGCTTAGAATACAGTAAGTTCTACTGAACTTAGAGTTGTGTGTTAAGGGATAGCACAACCCTTTCTACAACTCAAGAGAGTTTAGTAGGCCACACTAGAGTAGGTAGTGCATACACCACACCACACTAGTAATGTCTTTAAGGGTAGGATCTAAAGAATCCTTGCAGGAAGCCATTGAGCTTCCACCCTCCAAGTATGATACACTCCCATTCTTGGAATTGAGAGCTTTATGCAACTTGAGAAAAATAAGGACAGGCCAAAGCTCCCACCACCCAACACCTCAAGGAGTTGTTGGTGGCTTATGACCTTAGTAAGCCCTTGGGGACTGAAGGGGTAGGAGCTGAGGGTGGGGCAGAAGATGAGGATGGGACCAGGGGTACCAGTACCCCCAGCCCCCCCTCTGAAACTGGCCAGGAGGGCGACAATGGCCCTGACCTGGATAATCCAACCCCTCCTGAGGAAGATGAAGAGGATGATCAGAATGATGCCCTCTTTGTCCCCCCAGGAAGGATTATGAGTGTGCCCAGAAGGTCTAGGTCTTCTTCTCAGGAGTCTAACCACTCTGGCACCTCAATAGGGAGCTCTGTCTCATCTCATAGGAGGGAATCCTCTCATGAGAGAAGAAAGAGGCTGGTTCAATATGAGGAAGCTCAGCTTGAAATCAAAAGGAAGCAACTAGCCATAGACAGGGAGTCCCTAGATCTCTTTAGAGAGAGAAGAAAGTTGGGACTAGAGTCCCATGGTGGCAGCAATATCCCTAGAGATAGGGAAAGGTCTTATGACCATAGAAACCTAAACAAGATTGTCCCTCCCTACCAGAGTGGGGATGACATCCACAAATGGATAACTGCACTGGAGAGGGCCTGTAAAGTTCAGAAGGTCCCCCAGAGGCAGTGGGCAGCAATCTTGTGGCTCTCCTTTGCAGACAAAGGTAGAGACAAGCTCCTCACTGTAAGAGAAGAGGATGCTGACAATTACACAGTCTTGAAGAGTGCTCTGATAGATGGGTTTGGCCTAACCACTGAACAGTATAGGTTGAAGTTCAGAGACACCCAAAAAGCTCAGACTCAAGACTGGGTTGATTTTGTAGATTGTGCTACAAAGGCTCTGGAAGGTTGGATACATGGCAACAAAGTGCATGACTTTTTAGGATTGTACAATTTGATTATGAGGGAGCAGATCCTTAATAATTGTCAAAACCAGCTTTTGCACCAGTATCTGGTGGACTCTGATCTGACCTCTCCCCAAGAATTGGGAAAGAAGGCAGACAAATGGGTCAGAACCAGAGTAAAAACTAGAAATCAGGGTGGTGACCAGAAGAAAGATTCTACTAAGTCCCAAGAGAAAGGTGGGGATAAATCTAAGGATAAGTCCCCTACAGGGCCCCAAAATTCCTCTTCTGGGGGTGGGTCCCAAACTCCTTCCTCTCCTGAAAAGAAACCATATTGCCATGTCTGTAAAAGGCCTGGGCACTGGAAAACTGATCCCAGTTGCCCCAGGATTGGCAATAAAGAAAATGTTCCTCCCACAACTACTACCACCCCTCCTGGTACTACCAGTAGTAATCCTCCAGTTGGGAGTAGTGCACCCAAAAAGTTGGGTGCTTTTGCAAGAGGAACAGAGGTGAGCCCTAGTTTAGACAGGGACCCCTCAACAGACTCCTCTGACTCTGATGGTGGTATAGGATTTGCCACCTTTACCATGGGTCCCACAGCGTTGGGCAGGTACAGATTGGAGCCAATAATTAATGGTCAAAAAGCTGTGGCATTTAGGGACACAGGGGCTAGTGTCACCATGGTGGCAGGGAAACTAGTCCCCCCTCACCAGTTTTTACCTGAGTTTAAATACCAGGTGACCAACATTGATGGTGTCAGAACAGATCACCCCATGGCCATAGTCAATCTCAGCTGGGAGGGGGTCACAGGCCCAAAGAGAGTGGCAGTGTCCCCCACCTTACCTGTAGATTGCCTGATGGGCAATGATTTGGAAATTTCAGCCTGGGCTGAAGTTGAACACCAAACCCATCTTAGGATGTTGGGCGTCCCTGTAAAGGTTAGTGGGGCTGTGATGGCCACAGCCCCAGCCCAAGAATTTGGAGAGATGGAGCCTGAAAGAATGGCCCACTCTCCCCCAAAAGAGAGCACAAGGGTTGAAGAAAAGTCTTCTTCCCTCCAGACAGTAGGTAAGGGTCAGCCTCCTCAGGGAACTGACCCTACCCCTAGTGAAGGAACTGCCCCAGAGGTAGTCAGGCCTGGCCTGGCCACACCCCTGATGGCAGAGGACCCTTCCAAGGTGGTACCCAGTCTGGAGCAGGTAACCTGCCCCTCTCTACCCTGCCTCAGCCAGCCCAGGGCTGCAGAGGTCAGGGAGGTCAGTGGACCCCCAGGGCCCCCTGTCCAGAGGAACCCCCCATCAGCAGATTAGGGGCACCCAGTCTAGTAGCCCTAGCCAGGTGAAAACTCCTCTACACACTGAGGGATCCCCCATGCCTTTATGTAGGGACCTCCCCCAGAAGGACTCTGGTAGGCAAGGGCAAACCTGGGACCTGAAGGTTCCAAACCTGCCCTGTCCCTCCAGTAGTCCATCCAAAGGGACCCAACCCCCAGCTGTAGGCAGCCAAAGGTTGACCCTTAGAGCAAAGTGCAACTCAGTCATGGAAAGACAGGCATACATGGTGACCAGTGATCTGAGGAAGCTGAGGCCAACATTCCTAGGGCCTCACTTCCCTACTCAGACACCTCACCAGCCTTGTACTTTACCTAAGCACACCACAGGTAGTGATTCCCCATGGTGGAGACCCTCTCATACCCTTAGGGTGAGGGATTGCTTAGTGGGCCATAAGACAGGGGGCAACCATGCTAGTGCAGGTGCTTCCTTATATGACCACTTAGTCAATGAAGGCTCAACTGGCCAAGGTTAGCCTTATCTCCTTTCGTTTGGGGGGGGTTATGTAGGAAGGTGGAATCTGACTATATGGTTGCCCCCACTTTTTTTATGGTGTTTTGCTGGTTTATGACTTAGTTGGACTGGGATCCTGCTATTCAGGGCCCCAGTCTATCTGCTTTCTCTGTAAAAAGGTTTCCATGTGCCTTAGGCACATCTCTGATTGGAATCTGGAGTGCCCTTATAAGTCCCTAGTATATGGTATACTATGTACCAAGGGCATAGGTACCTCAGAGGCCTACCAGGGGCTGCAGCATGTATTATGCCACCCCTGGAAGGCCATCCAAACTGACACCACAGGTCTGCTACTGCAGCCTGGGTAAGGTGGTGCATGCACCCCTTACTGTGATATAGGTTACCTATATCACTAAATACATACACACATATAAACCTATAAGTCACTCCTAAGGCAGGCCTTATCAATCCTGAAGGCAGAGTGCGTGGTTCCTATGTGAGAGGGTGCCCCTGCATGAGCAGGGCCCCTCTGCAGCGTTCGGAGACCCTTCTCTGATGCTGTTTGTAGTGCAGCCTGACCATATACTCTTAAGCGCATTATAACCTCGCGTTAAATGCTAACTTTGGAATGGCTGCACCTAAACATGTCGTGTTTGGTGTCAAACATCTTGGAATACTACCCCCCGCCAATTCTGGCGGCGGGGGTAGCATTCCACCCTTCTAGAGGGAGAGACATGTTAACCCTGGCCTGGCCGGTAACTTCTTTCTAAAGCCTGGCATCACAAAATGGATGCTACTGCCACAGACACAAGTCTGGCCTCCTGCTGCTGGACGAAACTCCGGCAGGGGAGGCCTGGACAATAGGTTTCCTGTCCCAGGGAGGTGTGACCACCTCCCCAGACAGGATAATGTGTATTGGGGCTGGGCGGGAGCACTTTCTGGTGCTTTGAAGTCCTGCACTGGGGGCACACTTGGTGTCCCTGTGCATACCCCAGTTCAAACCGGATCAGGGGCTTGCAGCCCCTGCTTTGGCGCGAACTGGACAAAGGGAAAGGGGTGTAGCCACCCCTCTGCCCTGACCCACCCATAGGTGGGGCCACAGAGTAGTCCAACCCCTATCCTTAGTATAAGTATAGGAACCCAGTCCTTAGGACTTTAGATTATCCCTGGACGAAACTCTGAAACTGAATCCTGGACCTTCGACGCTCTACTCACGATTAGAGGACAGAAGAATCTCCCTTGGGGTCAAGGAGTGACTCCCCTGCTTGGCAGGCACCAAAGAAGCATCTGTCTGGTTCGCATTTCTGAAGCTCCCGTCGGACGCCGAAGTCATCGCATCACCAGAGGTGGATTCTCAGACTTCCCCGAGGCTACCCTGAGTCCCCAGCAAAGCTGAGGCCCGTGGCTATCGTGGGTGACTTGAGACCGTGACCCCTGGACACCGAGCACATTTGCAAGTGCATCCTCTTCTGGGTCTCCCAAGAAGTCGTGCTTTGGGCTCCGAGTAGCCCTAGCCTCCAGCACCAACTGCACCGAAGATCACTGGCCCCCACTCCACGAGTGTCCTGTAAGCCAGATCCACGTGCGGCGTCACGAGGCTCCTTCGCGGTCGCTAGCCCGTTGGCTAGTAGCCCTTAACGAAGGCCAATCTTTTTCTAACTTGGCATCCTGGTTGCTCCAGGCCTGCCCTCACTTACCCTCGCTGGGTGAGTTCCCCAGACCTTGCTGGTCTGCACCATCGACGATCTTCCTCTGCATCGAGACTTGCCGTTGCCAAGGCTTGTTGGGTCCAATCCGGTCGCCGACACCTCAGCACTCGACAGACATCGTGTACCAGCCCGAATCCTGCTCCTGGTCGCCGACAACGCCTCCTGGACCTCGTGGCTGAAGAGTCAAGACGACCGTCAACGCACCTGAAGCACTCGACATCGGTGGGCATCTGTCCATCGCCTTCCTGGTCACTGGCTAGTGACCCAGACTCTGTCCCCTCTGCTTTCAGGTTCTTCAGAACTCCGATCCACTCTTGGATCCACCCGGACACTTTTCACTTGGTCGCCAGCAGCACTTTGCAGCAGATCGCCATTCAAATCGACGACGAAACCCGACCCCGAAAGGCACCTATGCACCCGGCTTCCCTGGGTGAGGTAACACGAGTACTCCGGTGCTCCCATGGGTAGAGACTCTTCAAAGTCCTAGATCTCAAAGGGTTTGGTCCAAGTCCTCTTTTAAGTGTCCCTTTTCTCTAATTTCCCGATCACGACTTTCTCCATAGAAGTCAACGGCGTATCGCGGTTGTGTATTTACACTGCACGCGTCTCCCGTGGGTCCCCTGTGTCACTACCTTGGGTGGTTCCTTGTGGTCCAAGCACTTCTAGAGGCTCTAGGCCTAGTGTCTAGTTCAGTCGTGGTTCTTATACCACTTTATTGGTATATGGTTTGGTACGCCCCTAGGGCCCAAACGTGTATTTGTGCTATTACTGTGTTTAAATAACTTCTAACTTATGTACTTCGAACTCTAGCCTCATAAAGAGACTAGAGGGGTGTGTTTAGCAATAAATACATATATTTTGAATATATACCTGGTGTGGTGCTCTTTCATTTGATCACTCAAGAGATTATAGACTGGTAAAACAAGCTGCTTTACATTCCTTCAAGACTTAGCCTGAAGGCTGCTCTCCATAGCTACCACTAGGATAGCTTTCAATAAGGTTGTCTTTAACCTATCTCCAATAAGGGGTTGTTTGGACTGGTGCAAGGTGCCCACTATAATTAGTGGACAGCATATACCAGGCCAACTTCTCCACACTATCGACATACTAGAACAAGATTTGGCGATGTTACAACAAGGCCAATCTCAATTACGTTCTATTGTGTTATTAAGCTGGACGCTGCAATCTTTGCGTGCGGGCTATGTGCCTTGGCGTTTTATCAACACGTCAGCTCTGTTTGCGGGATACAATCTAACTGATAAACAGATCGAACTGGCACAAAGAGGAGCAAAGTATACAGTGCTGAGCATTGAAAAACTGGAAAAGTTACCATTGACAGTGGCAGAAAAACAAGCTACAGAATGGCTCATTCATGGCAAAATCACACTACCTGTGACTACTTTTCAGTTTCAGTATTGCCTCAGACAAATGCAAGCAGGCAAATATGAAAGGTTGGGTAAGGATTACATTAAGACATCTTGGGATTTACCGTATACATATAGATGTTGGAGTGGGGATCGTGAAGTGTTTTTGAGCGGTACACACTGTAAACGTGCACTGAGCGGTTCACTTATATGTCAGGACATTTCTTTGCACGGGACTTGCAATGGTTCTGTGGCAAATTTGTCTTGCCATCAGCAGGGTACACCAGCTGCTGTGATTAATCCAACGTTTGGACAACTTTCTAATGGGAGTTACCTCATGTTGAATGATCAGAGTTGCTGCGGTATGTTGCCAGGCATCCCATATCTAGTAACGGTCAACTCCAGGGTCACTTGCTGTATGCAAGTATTGTTTGCCCCAATAGACACAGTCAGGGAGTTGCCTTTGTGGCCTTCGCTGAACGTCTCTTTTATAAGATTTGATACTTTGAGCAGAATGAAAGCCATGCTTTTACAGCAAACAGTGCCTTTGACCTCGGCCAAAGAAACCTATGATCTACAAGTAGCAAGGACTTCAGCTGAGATACAGACTTTAATACGTACAAACTGCCCTATACATTTCGTGGAAATGATAGGACGTATCTTTAACATGTCTGATACAACCGGAATTATACATGTATTTAAGAGCATCTCCTCCGGTCTGTTAGCACCTTTCCAGGCAATACTCGGAATCATCCCGAACTTTGCACATTCGGTGTTTGGTGGCATACCATTAATTCTAGCACTTGTTGCCGGAATTCTATTTCTCTTCCTGCTATTACGCTATGGCCAGCCTATTCGCAGACATCACTCCGAGCGAAATGGAGAAAGCTAGTCCCTATTTTGAAGAAACCTGGTGCGGATCCGTCAGTTCTAAGCAATTACCGCCCCATTTCCCTTTTGCCTTATTTAGGCAAAGTCCTCGAGGCATATGTCGCCAACTGTCTTAGTTCCTTTATTGAACACCACCAGATTTTGGATTCTCATCAGGCAGGATTTAGACCTGTCCATTCCACTGAATCAGTTATACTTACTGTTATGGATGAACTAAGAAGAGGAGCCGATAACGGCATCCCCCAGGCCCTGGTTCTCCTGGATTTGTCAGCAGCCTTTGACACGGTCGATCACATCTTGATTGACCGTGTCGGAAGTGCCGGGATCCAGTGTCTGGCGCTGAGATGGCTCTCCTCTTTTCTTAGTAATCTCTGTCAGGCAGTTCGGTTGGCAAATTTTTCGTCCAACAAGAGGGAACTAACCTGTGGGGTCCCTCAGGGCTCCTCTCTCCCCCTCCTTTTTAATCTGTATCTTCTCCCTCTAATTCGATCTTTAAGAGAAAAAAGGGTTGGGACATTCAACTATGCTGACGATCTCCAATTCGTGTTCGAAATTGATTCATCATTATCGTCAGTTACTCACTTTCAATCTACTATGATCTTTATTGGTGATTGGATGAATCTCAAACAACTTAAGTTGAATCCCGATAAAACTGAGCTGATTCTCACAGCTGGTCCTCCAATCCATGGCATTCCAATTTCTGGCCATCTTCTTTAGGTAACCTCCGAAGCCTGCAGACTCGGCCAAAAGCCTAGGCATCGTGATTTCCAGCGATCTATCAATGAATGCCCAAATAAGCTCAGTAGTTTCCGCAAGCTTCTTCCAATTACGGAGAATAAGGAAGATCAGCAGATTTCTGTCCAGGGAAGCCCTGACCTTGGTCATCTTAGCTCTGGTGATCTCCCGTTTGGACTATGCCAACTCTTTATACTGTGGCATTCCTTCTTATCAACTGAGACGTCTTCAGCTGGTTCAAAACCAAGCTGCCAGACTCATCTTTCATCAACCCAAATGGCAGCATGTGACTCCCATAATGAAAAATTTACACTGGCTTCCCGTGGCCAAAAGGTGTGCTTTCAAGCTGGGTTGCACCATTTTTAAAGCTCTTCACGGTTGCAGCCCTGCTTTTATCTCGTCTAGGATTTTAAGATATATCCCCTCCCGGGATCTGCGTTCTTCTCACCAAAACTTATTGACCATTCCCTCTTTTAAACGTAAAAGCTTGGAGGCCTTAAATTTGCTGTCCTAGGCCCACAGTTTTGGAACTCTCTCCCCGCAGAGATTAGACTGACTTCTTCCTACGCACAGTTCAGAAAAATGCTTAAAACCCGTTTGTTTGTTCAATCATTTAACACCTAAACCTCAGTTTTCTGCAACCTTCTTTCTGCCTTCCAGCGCCATGAAACCGCATGGTGTACGTGCGCTATACAAGAACTTTTAACATAACATAACAAGCTCTCCTTGAACGAAAGTGCCGTGAGCGAATAGTACAGCTTTTGGGCATGACTCGTCTACGGGACCTTAATACCACATGGTTCCTGTCATTCAGACCAATCTGGCAAGATTGCAGCTTACCTGTTCTACGATGCCTGCTATGCGGTGAAGAATGCGTGTTTGACACCTGTCTAACGTTTCCATCAGCAACCCCAACGGATGTCGATACTCTGCTGGTCCCGATAACGGCCCATGCTCTGTGTTGTGCCCAGAGGCTACCAATACTGATGACAGCATTCATTGGGATTTCACAGACGCTTCCGGCTGCTGCTGAGGTACGAGAAAGATCTACAGGCACAGAGGTAACAACGGACGCGACCATTGCTGCGGCATCCTATGCTGGAAGCGATGCTTTACATCTCTGTGCAATTAATCTACTACACGAGGTGTTCCACCTGACACCAACTTCAGTGGACGATATTTTGTCTACAGAAATAGATGATCTCATGTTTACACCAGACCCGAACACTGACTCTGATTCGGCCCACAGTGTTCCAGAGATGCAGTAACGATTTGGCTTTCATATTTCAAAACTTGGAACTCTTCCCAAATTGAACTTTTTCCCATTTTTTCAAACTAAATGGCAATTCAATCTGCTTGAAGTAGAACTAGCCTTATAGTACAGACTTCACGGTACTTCCTCAGACATTTTTTCATCTTATTTGTTTACAAGAATCATTAATGACATGAAATGACTTTGATTTTTTGAACAACTTATCGATCATTTTTCTGTCACATGTGGATATTACTGCTTATTTCATTCAAACTGCATTTTATTTCCAAATATATGCTTGACTTGAGAAAAGCAATGCTTAAAATGTACAGTACCTTTTGCATTTTTCATATGTTTTTAAATGCTTTTTATGCTTTTAAGAAATATTTTTAGCAATATGCGGTACTCCATTTAATGTTTAGCATTTTAAATGTTTAGCATTTTATTTATCGTACACACGAAAGTGGAGTGGGTGTTGTATTCCTCTTAGGGTGTCCATACACAGGCTTTCCTGTATCATGTCCTTATATAGGCACAATTCGCCCTGCCCTTATATAGGCATAAAATCCCAGTCCTTATTTAGGCATTAAACCGTGCACTCCAAATACAGGCATGGTCTCTGACATCCGTCCACCCTAATGTCACAACGAGTTCTTGAAGAACAGACCCTTAGGCTTCGGGAGTTTCCCTAGCACAGGACTATTGATTTCTTCAAGGACTCATATATTATGCATGAACCGTTATACCTTAGGGGTTCATTCATGAAGTCTTCCGCTGTCCGATTCACGTCAATGCTAACATTCGAAGGTACCTCTCAGGTATAAACATACCTTCCCTAGCCCTTGTAAACTAGAGGAGACCTCGACTTCAGAGGAGCCCGTTTCCCGGCCTGACGCACTGAGAAGACGCTGTCATCCCTGCACGCAGAGAGTCCAGCTTCCAGTGATCTTACTTCCCTCGCGGGGTGTTGGAGTTCGAGTCTGGCAAGAGATTCCCACCTCTCTCATTCTTAAGGTATGGGGCTGACTAGAACCTAGAGGGACTCTTGGCATACTTGGCATACTAGGCATACTAGACCTAACATACTCTTAGTATACCATAGCAAGGAATACTTCACCTACTTCATACCTCTTCCTACACCTAGGTTAGGTTAGGAACATTGGGGTAGAACTAGCTTAGAAACGCATCGTATGAGTACTCGCATTTTTAGTTTGTGTTATTTATGTAAATGAATATCTACTAAAGATCATGCTATCGCAGTATTATTTATTCCTACTGCTTACGCTGTACATTATTTATCTTGCATACTGTCTTGTGATCGTAACCGCACATTTTTCTTACAGAAGAAATAAGACTGTTCAATAAACCTTTTATTGAAACGCCCGTCTATTCTTTCTGTGTAACTTTGAGGAAAACTAAGTATGCACGATTGAGCTGAGTGAAATAGTTATCTATTGTTTCTACGACTCTGGGACGCGTTCTGATTCTAAAGGGAAACAAAGTTGTCATGTTTTGCGGCTGCCAGAAACTACTCCCTTCTTGTTTGTCAAGGAGTTTCTAGTGGCCTCTTAGCTAGCTGGCACAAGTAATTAAGTTTAATATACTCGATAGGGACATACTGACCTTAGTCCTATGTCAAACCTATAGGGGATAATATTCCAATGCGCAGAGCCTATTAGGGAAATAGGAGCTACACTACAGCTGTGTCAAAGGTGCTCCTAGTCCAGTGTTTACTGGGCAATGATCTTGAAGCCTCTGTGTGGTCAGAGGTGGAGAGAGTACTCCATATGAAAATATTGGAGCTCCCGAGTGGGTATGTGCTGTGACTAGGTCACAGACTAGCCAGAAGGGAGGGGCTGGCCACATGGACCCCGGAACAAAGGGCCAAGCATCCAAGGACAAGGGCACTGGGCCTGGTGAGCTAGGCCCAGGGAACTCCAGAGTGCAGGAAGAATCTAACCCTGATGGGGAGGATCTGGCCTCTGAGAGAGGGACTCCATCCCTGCCAGAGCTGTCAGATGAGGCAGAACTGACAGGAGCAGGTGGATCCTCCAGAGAGGAGTTCAGTAAGGGACAGCGTGACTGTCCCACCCTTGAGAGCTTGAGGCGGATTGCTTCTAAGCAAGAGGAGGGGGATGACAGTGGGTTTCACAAACTCTACTGGGAAGATGGACTGCTTTATACTGAGGCCAGAAACCTCAAGGAGTGGGCCACCAGGAGGTTGGTGGTGCCCCAGAATTACAGAGAGTTCATCCTGACTTTGGGTCATGATATCCACTTGGCAGGACATTTGGGACAGACAAAGACATGGAACCGGTTGGTGAACTATTTCTACTGGCCCCATATGTCTGAAAAGGTAAAGGAGTTTTGCAGCTCCGGTGTCACCTGTCAGGCCAGTGGCAAGGCAGGGGGGCAAGACAAAGGCTCCCCTAATTCCACTGCCAGTGGTTGGGGTTCCTTTTGAAAGGGTGGGGATGGACATTGTTGGTCCCCTGGACCCACCTACTGCATCAGGGAATAGGTATATCTTAGTGGTAGTGGACCATGTGATGGAGCAAGGACTCACAATGAGACTTGCTCATAAGCAATCTTCTCACAGTATTAATTAATCTATACTAAAATTCTGTAATGTCTTTATTAATAATGTGCAGATGATGGTTGCCCATGTGTTTTCCACTAATAAGTAATCCTTGTCTAATCCAAAATGGCAGCTAAAGCGCGGCAACTCAACTGCGCATGTGTCAACCATATCACATGGTATGACGTCTTTCTTTGCTTGGAGGGAATCTTTTGCTTCTGCGCAGTGTATGCTAAAATGGCTGCTTTATGTTCTCACATGCTAAAGCCTTCACATTACTGAAATTAATAATGTGGTATTCTAACGCTACTAATCACGGGATAGACATTTATAAATAAATGGGAATAGAGTAGAAGTGGGTGGTATACAGTGAAAACCTTTATTTTTTATTTTAATATGTTTCTTCTTTGATTTCTATTAGTTCGTAAAATGGGCCTGGGTTAACTGAACAGCAGCTCGAGAGCCATGTGACCTGCGCATGCGCTCTGAAACTAACAAGACAAAGCGATGAAGTCAACTTGGAAGATGTCCAAGGACATGACCCGCTGATCACCTTCACAATTCATCTGAGATGTCCGACAACTTGATATATATTGTATACACTTTGTATTAAAATTGTTGTGAGACCGGTGGGAAATAAAGCAAATGTATTAATTGAAAGGGCGGTATTTTAAAACAATGGGCTTAAAGAAATTGAACTAAATTGACATGGTGTGAGGATCAACCCCCTGTCCCTGTCCAATCAGAAGTAGTGGGCCCATAATTTTGAAACATTAATGGGAGGTACATGGGCGTATAAGGGTATAATAGATATAGAATTAGCTAATTAGTTAGCACAGGGCGTTAGCGTTGAGGCTGTCAGCTTTGAGAACCACAGAACGAGCTGATCGATTGCAGACTGAAACGCTGTCCAAAGAGGTCCTGAGGTGGGGGCGGCGGATTCCATTAGAAAGAAGACACAGAAGACTCAAGGAGGAACGAAGTGTCAGAGAGGGGAACGACGCAGGCGTCGTTGGTAGAGAGGTCACCTATCCTGTCCTGAACCTGGTCCGGAGGTCTTGGTCTTCATCTTTCTGGGACCCTTTTCCAACTCCTTGGCCAAGGGGTTTGGTTCACACACTTTTAGGTAACTATAAAGGCATAATCTTAGTTTGTACTGCTGTCTCTATCTTCTCCTTTCTGAGGGACCGTCATTTGTGATTAATAGGTGATATAGTGTGCTTCCTCCTTGATATGCGATTAAGTATTATGTGGTTTGTAATTTACTCTGCTAAAGAATTTAGATAAACATTTTAAAACTTCCTGAGTCAGTGGTTATTTCAGGTGTTTATGATATTATATTTGTATGTTCTCATTTTAGCCCAATTATCAAAGGTCCATTGGTAAGTCATTACTCTTCAATCAGGAAAGGTAATTGGTAGCAGGGAGTTTGAAAAAGAGTACAACTGATTCCCACCAGAGGTGATTATTAGTTAGCGTGAATGAATGGGCCCAGGTGAGTATTTTGTGTATGAATGCTTGTTGCTAGTAACCCGCTGGATCACATGCCACTAGGTACCCTGAAGCAATCCCTCTTAGAACCATTGATGCTCCTGCAGTGGCTAGAGCACTGCTTGGGGTGTTCACCAGAGTGGGTTTTCCAAAAGAGGTGGTATCAGATAGGGGCATGAACTTCCTGTCTAGCTATCTGACTGCTATGTGGGATGAGTGTGGTGTCAACTACAAGTTCACCACCCCTATCACCGACAAGCAAATGGTCTTGTTGAGAGATTCAACAAAACCCTGAAGGGCATGATAAATGGGTTGTCAGAGAAACTCAGGAGGAGATGGGATGTTCTCCTCCCATGCTTACTGTTTGCCTACAGGGAGGTGCCACAGAAAGGGGTTGGTTTCAGTCCCTTTGAGTTGTAGTTTGGACACCCTGTGAGGGGGCCATTGAGCCTGCTGAGAGAGTCTTTAGAGAAGCCTCTTAAAGAAGCAAAGGACAATGTGCTTGACTATGTGCTAGGCCTGAGATCTAGAATGGCCGAGTACATGTACAAGGCAAACAGGAAACTGGAGGCCAGCCAGGAGCTCATGAAGCACTGGTATGATCAGAAGGCTACTATGCCTGAGTATACTCCAGTACAGTTGGTGTGGGTGTTGGAGCCTGTGGCTCCCAGGGCCCTCCATGACAAGTGGAGTGGGCCCTATCCAATCTTAGAAAAGAAGGGTGAGGTTACCTATTTGGTTGACCTTGGCACCCCCAGGAATCCTCATAGGGTTCTGCATGTGAATAGATTGAAACCCCACCATGACAGGGCAGACATGACCATGGTACTGGTCACTGATGAGGGTGTGTAGGAGGAAACTGAGCCTGTGCCCGACCTCCTCTCCACTAATGTGCAAGATGGGTCAGTGGAGGGAGTTGTGCTCTCTCCCAAGTTGACAGACCAGCAGCAGAGAGACTGTAAGCAAGTGCTGGAGCAGTTTGCTGGCCTGTTCTCTTTGACCCCAGGCATCACTGATTGGTGTGTGCATCACATTGACACTGGTGACAGCTTACCTGTCAAAAATAAACTGTACAGGTTGTCTGACCATGTCAGAGCCAGCATTAAAGCTGAGGTTGCTAAGATGCTGGAATTGGGGGTAATTGAACCGTCTGAGAGTCCATGGGCCAGTCCACTGGTGCTGGTACCTAAACCTAATCCTCAGGGGGACCCAAGGAGTTAAGGTTCTGTGTGGACTAGAGAGGATTGAATGCAGTCACAAAGACTGATGCTCACCCTATACCTAGAGCTGATAAACTCATTGACAGGTTAGGGGCTGCTAAGTACCCGAGTACTTTTGATTTGACTTCAGATTACTGGTAGATTGCCCTCACTGATGGAGCAAAGGAGATGTCAGCATTCTCCACACCAGAGGGACATTATCAGTTCAAGGTAATGCCCTTTGGATTAAAGAATGCACCTGCCACCTTCCAAAGGTTGGTGAGCAGGGTCTTGTCTGGGTTGGAACAGTTCAGTGCAGCTTAGCTGGATGATATAGCTGTATACAGCTCTACCTGGGGGATCACTAAGGGAAGTGCTTCAGGCCATGCAGCAGGCAGGTCTGAGTATTAAGGGAAGTAAGTGCCAACTAGGGCAGAGTTCTGTGGTGTACCTGGGCTACCTGGTAGGTGAGGGCCATGTATAGCCTCTCCAGGCTAAAATCCAAACTATTTTGCATTGGACAGCTCCTGATACCCAGACCCAGGTCAGGGCATTCCTTGGACTGAGACAGTATTATAGAAGGTTTGTTCAAAGTTATGGGACCATTGTGGGCCCCCTAACAGAACTCACTTCTAAGAAGAGGCCCAAGAAGGTGGATTGGACCCCAGAGTGTCAGAAAGATTTTGACACTCTGAAAGCTGCTATGTGTTCAGCACCAGTGCTGCTGGCCCCTGACTGCACAAAAGAATGTGTGGTTCAGACAGATGCTTCAGAGCAAGGGATTGGGGTAGTGTTGTCACAGCTAAATGAAGAGGGCCTTGATCAGCCAGTTGCCTTTATTAGCAGGCGACTTCTTCCCAGAGAGCAGAGGTGGAGCGCCATTGAGAGAGAGGCTTTTGCTGTGGTTTGGTCCCTGAAAAAGTTGAGAACATATTTGTTTGGGACTCACTTTTGCGTTCAAACTGACCACAGGCCTCTCAGATGGCTCATGCAGATGAGGGAGAATCCCAAGCTGTTAAGGTGGTCCATTTCACTACAGGGAATGGACTTTACAGTGGAACACAGACCTGGGGTTGCCCATGCAAATGCAGATGGACTTTCCAGGTTTTTCCACTTAGCTGATGAGGACTACCAGGGTGTAGGTTAGTAACCCATCACCTTTCGTTTGGGGGGGGGGGGGCTATGTTGCAAAGTCATCCTGTGCCCTGGGCACCCCCCAACTTTTAGCTGACTGGTACTGGTGCTAACTGACTCTGACAGACCCTGGGTTCTGCCTAACCAAGGCCAGTGCTATGCTGAAAGAGACACATTTAGAATACAGTGAAAACACCCACATACACTAGGGTACACTATGGTATGGGGTACCCCTGTGATTGGCATGACCTCCCCTATCAGCCCCTAGTAAATAATAGGGCATGGGGGTTGAAACTACCTATCAGTCCCTTGTATTTAATAGGGCATGGCATTTTAGAGGCCAGCAGACCTTTCTGCACTTGCATGTGTGCACTGCTGAAGCCTGAG
This sequence comes from Calotriton arnoldi, assembly GCA_963921515.1. NCBI lineage: Eukaryota > Metazoa > Chordata > Amphibia > Caudata > Salamandridae > Calotriton > Calotriton arnoldi. The sequence continues at coordinate 18,647 of CAWUFW010017978.1, forward strand.
GTCATTTTTAAAAGTGGCTCTGTGTGGCAGGACTGCTTTTAAAAAGTAAATTGTGCCCAAACTCGACTTTTGTGTTTGAGGCACTTAAAAATGGTTAAACTACAATGTTTGGGCATATTAGAGACCCCCAGGGTCTCCCCTAGGTGCCCCAGGGGTGGGGGGTCAGGTATCTATAAGGTGGACACTTATAAAAATGAGTTTTATATGCCCTGGGGTAAGTGAAATTTCACATTTCACTCCCCACATTGTGAGAAAGTGCTGCCCAAATTCGACTTTGATGCTAGGAGCACTGAGGAGGGAGGATCTGCAATATTTCTACAGATTCAGAACCCCTAAAGTCTCCCCTAGTTGTCCCAGGGGGTGGGGGTCCTGTAGATATAAGTGGAGTACTTATGAAATATGTTTTTATAAGCTCCTAGTGCTGGAAAAATGGCCCAAGTCATTTTTCCCATTGCAAATCCCAGGTCACATAGGTTAACATGGCAAGAAGTTATTCACTAATAACTCCTGATAGGAGAATGATAGAACTTCCATTCAAAGACTTCCCAGAATGGTATTGATAAATCCCACAATATGATATTGTTGAATTTCTCCTAAAATGTACAGACAAGAAGTTATAAGACTTTCTTGTTTGTAAGTCCAGATTCAGCCTTCCAGTGGTCTGTCCTGATTGGTCAGAGTTAAGTGGATTAGCCAGGCTGCCTTGAAGAGGTGATAAAGAGCCCCTGGGGTCAACAAGCTCTGCTGGCAGGGCAGTGTGCTGCTACACAGGAATGCCAGAGCAGGGGGAGGAGTCGTAAACCATGGTCTTCAAAGGGAAGAGGAGGCCTCAGTGTCATTTACAACTCCACCCTTTTGACCCCCCAATCCAGAGCTAGGCTTATGGAAGGAATGCACAGATGCAAGGGGGAGAGTCTATGGAAAGTAGCCATCCTAGGGGTGGGTTTAGCCAGCACTTACTTCCCTGCTGGAAAATCAGCCATTATGAATTTGGAGGATTTGGTGCACTCTGGGACAAAATAATGCCACACTCTACAGGATGTGGTCATAACCTTGGGGAGTTGCCCTGCTCCCATTGGTCAGGAGTGACCTCCTGCTTGACCCAGAGAACTTGGAATAAGTATCTGAGAGGGGCCGAGTCTCTCAGATCTGCTTGAAGCTTAAGAAAGCAAGACGTTGCCATGCTGAGATGTTTGGTGTACAATTTCTAAGGCCTGACCTCTGAAGACTGCACCACCTGGAACTACACCCATGTGGACTACCTTGCTGTAAAAGAACTAAAGAGTGGACTCCCTGCAAGCTACAGGTTAACAGAGCTCACCTGGAACATCACCACCAAGGATCCTCAACCTGGAGAACTACCAAGGGTTTTGTCCAAGTGGATTGTGGGAACTGAAGTCCTCAACTTTCAAGGACCATCTTGGAGCTTCCAGACCCTTGGAGTGAGTTTGAGACACGTTGGGACCCTTTGGGGAACTTCAGGAGAAGTTCCAGAAATTTCGAGAACTTTGGAGCAACTTTGAAAAAAAGCTCCATAGGGGACCGACTCAACCTGGCCAGCCAAGCCGCCTGCCTTCAACCGCGAGCCGGTCAAGCCATCCAGGTTCGTCCCGCTGAAAGCTCCGTAGGTCCGACTTCCAGAGTTTGACCGGGAGTAGAAGAAATCCGAGGCCGGGTAACCCTCACAAAATCAGGCCTGGTGAAGAGCATCGACGGATCCCGCGAGAAAACGCTCCTTAAAAGTTTGTAAGTCCAAACGAAGAAAAGGTGACCGGGAGCAACTGCGAAAGCCAAGCCGCCTGCCTTCAACCGCGGGTAGGCCTGGATCCTGGGTTTGCTCCGCTGGAATGCTCCGGAGGACGGACTTCCATAAGTTTGACCGGGAGCTTATCGCAAGGCAATCCGGCGAACCCTCACCGAATCCGGACTGGCTGAGAGCTTCGAGGGACCCCGGGAAGAAAAGCTCCAGAAAAGTTTCTAAGTCCAAAGGTAAAAACTGTGACCGGAGCCTACCGCGAGTGGTAGCCGTTCAGGGCTCCATCGCGGTTGGCCTGAAACTTTGACTTTGAGCCGGTCTATCGCGACCAGATATCCCAATATGGTGCTATATGTTTCTATGTGCTATATAATGCTAAATCTTTGAAAATTCATATCTCTGGTTCCCTACATTGGATTTTTGTCCTTTTGGTGTCATTTTAAAGATATTTTTATAAATTATTGTTGGATTTTTATTATGTGTTGTGTCTTAATTATTTACTGAATTGGTGATTTTAAATGCTTTACATACCTGTCTTTGAAGTTAAGCCTGTCTGCTCGCAGCCATGTTACCAAGGGTTGAGCATAGGAATAATTTTCTAAGACCTATTCTGAGCCCTATACTGTGTTAGTGACCTTATTGCCAGTTGCAGAACTACATTTGCCCCTATCAATAATCCACTTTCCAACAGCATCCATTTCACATTCCCACGTACATCCAATTCACATTCCCACATGGCATCCATTTTGCATTCCGACAGGCGCCCATTTCACAATCCGACATGCGTCCATTTCACATTCCCACAGGCGTCATTTCACATTGACACATGCATCAATTTCACATTCCCACATGTGTCCATTACACATTCCCACATTCGTCCATTTCACAATCCCTCATGCCATCCATTTCACGTTCCCACATGTCATCCATTTCACATTCCCAAATGTATCCATTTCACATTCGCACATGCATCCATTTAACATTCACACATGCATCCATGTCACATCCCACATTCATCCATTTCACATCCCACATTCATCCATTTCACATTCACACATGGCATCAATTTCACATGCACACATGGCATCAATTTCACATTCCCACATGCATCCATTTCACATTCCCACATGCGTCCATTTGACATTCCACATGCGTCCATTTCACATTCCCACATGCATCCATTTCACATTCCCACATGGCATCTATGTCACATTCCCTTATGCCATCCATGGCAGTTCAGGCTGGACTGTTCCCATGAGGCACAGGGTCAAGACTGATTTGCATATAGCTGGGTCTGAACTGAGGTGGCGAAGTGAGCTAAAGAACAATGATGGATTCAACCCAGATCTGTGACTGGGGGTGAGTGTCTGAAAAGTTTCAGTGCTCCGTCCATCATCTCCTTGTGCTTGCTTTGTTCACCCTAAGTTGGCAGGGTATGCCCAGACGTGGGTGTCCTTGCTCACTTTGCCACTGGATTCAAACTAGCTTGGCTGATGAGGGTGTTACCCCAAAACTGGTCCTAGGATGCTTGTTTCCGGTTCAGGGAAGACCTGGCTTGGCAGTTCATGCTGGACTGTTCCCATGAGGCACAGGGTCAAGACTGATTTGCATATTGCGGGTCTGAACTGAGGTGGCGAAGTGAGCTAAAGAACGATGATGGATTCAACCCAGATCTGTGACTGGGGGTGAGTGTCTGAAAAGTTTCAGAGCTCTGTCCATCATCTCCTTGTGTTTGCTTTGTTCGCCCTAAGTTGGCAGGGTATGACCAGACGTGGGTCCCTTGCTCACTTTGCCACTGGATTCAAGCTAGCCTGGCTGATGATGGGTGTTACCCCGAAACCGGTCCTAGGATGCTTGTTTCCGGTTCAGGGAAGACCTGGCATGGCAGTTCTGGCTGGACTGTTCCCATGAGGCACAGGGTTAAGACTGATTTGCATATAGCTGGGTCTGAACTGAGGTGGCGAAGTGAGCTAAAGAACGATGATGGATTCAACCCAGATCTGTGACTGGGGGTGAGTGCCTGAAAAGTTTCAGTGCTCTGTCCATCATCTCCTTGTGTTTGCTTTGTTCGCCCTAAGTTGGCAGGGTATGCCCAGACGTGGGTCCCTTGCTCAATTTGCCACTGGATTCAAGTTAGCCTGGCTGATGAGGGGTGTAACACCGAAACCGGTCCTAGGATGCTTGTTTCCGGTTCAGGGAAGACCTGGCTTGGCAGTTCGGGCTGGACTGTTCCTATGAAGCACAGGGTTAAGACTGATTTGCATATAGCTGGGTCTGAACTGAGGTGGCGAAGTGAGCTAAAGAACGATGATGGATTGAACCCAGATCTGTGACTGGGGGGGAGTGTCTGAAAAGTTTCAGCGCTCCGTCTATCATCTCCTTGTATTTGCTTTGTTCGCCCCTAAGTTAGCAGGGTATGCCCAGTCGTGGGTCCCTTGCTCACTTTGCCACTTGATTCAAGCTAGCCTGGCTGATGAGGGGTGTTACCCCGAAACCGGTCCTAGGATGCTTGTTTCTAGTTCAGGGAAGACCTGGCTTGGCAGTTCTGGCTGGACTGTTCCCATGAGGCACAGGGTCAAGACTGATTTGCGTATAGCTGGGTCTGAACTGAGGTGGCGAAGTGAGCTAAAGAAAGATGATGGATTCAACCCAGATCTGTGACTGGGGGTGAGTGTCTGAAAAGTTTCAGAGCTCTGTCCATCATCTCCTTGTGTTTGCTTTGTTCGCCCTAAGTTGGCAGGGTATGCCCAGATGTGGGTCCCTTGCTCACTTTGCCACTGGATTCAAGCTAGAATGGCTGATGATGGGTGTTACCCCGAAACTGGTCCTAGGATGCTTGTTTCCGGTTCAGGGAAGACCTGGCGTGGCAGTTCTGGCTGGACTGTTCCCATGAGGCACAGAGTCAAGACTGATTTGCATATAGCTGGGTCTGAACTGAGGTGGCGAAGTGAGCTAAAGAATGATGATGGATTCAACCCAGATCTGTGACTGGGGGTGAGTGCCTGAAAAGTTTCAGTGCTCTGTCCATCATCTCCTTGTGTTTGCTTTGTTCGCCCTAAGTTGGCAGGGTATGCCCAGACGTGGGTCCCTTGCTCAATTTGCCACTGGATTCAAGTTAGCCTGGCTGATGAGGGGTGTAACACCGAAACCGGTCCTAGGATGCTTGTTTCCGGTTCAGGGAAGACCTGGCTTGGCAGTTCGGGCTGGACTGTTCCTATGAGGCACAGGGTCAAGACTGATTTGCATATAGCTGGGTCTGAACTGAGGTGGCGAAGTGAGCTAAAGAACGATGATGGATTCAACCCAGATCTGTGACTGGGGGTGAGTGTCTGAAAAGTTTCAGCGCTCCGTCCATCATCTCCTTGTATTTGCTTTGTTTGCCATAAGTTGGCAGGGTATGCCCAGTCGTGGGTCCCTTGCTCACTTTGCCACTGGATTAAAGCTAGCCTGGCTGATGAGGGGTGTTACCCCGACACCGATCCTAGGATGCTTGTTTCTAGTTCAGGGAAGACCTGGCTTGGCAGTTCTGGCTTGGCTGTTCCCATGAGGCACAGGGTCAAGACTGATTTGCGTATAGCTGGGTCTGAACTGAGGTGGCGAAGTGAGCTAAAGAAAGATGATGGATTCAACCCAGATCTGTGACTGGGGGTGAGTGTCTGAAAAGTTTCAGCGCTCTGTCCATTATCTCCTTGTGTTTGCTTTGTTCGCCCTAAGTTGGCAGGGTATGCCCAGACGTGGGTCCCTTGCTCACTTTGCCACTGAATTCAAGCTAGCCTGGCTGATGAGGGGTATTAACCCGAAACCGGTACCAGGTCCTTGTTTCCAGTTCAGGGAAGACCTGGCTGGGCAGTTCGGGCTGGACTGTTCCCATGAGGCACAGGGTCAAGACTGATTTGCATATAGCTGGGTCTGAACTGAGGTGGCGAAGTGAGCTAAAGAACGATGATGGATTCAACCCAGATCTGTGACTGGGGGTGAGTGTCTGAAAAGTTTCAGCGCTCCGTCCATCATCTCCTTTGCGTTTGCTTTGTTTGCCCTAAGTTGGCAGGGTATGCCCAGACGTGGGTCCCTTGCTCACTTTGCCACTGGATTCAAGCTAGCCTGGCTGATGAGGGTGTTACCCGAAACCGGTCCTAGGATGCTTGTTTCCGGTTCAGGGAAGACCTGGCTTGGTAGTTCGGGCTGGACTGTTCCCATGAGGCACAGGGTCAAGACTGATTTGCATATAGCTGGGTCTGAACTGAGGTGGCGAAGTGAGCTAAAGAACGATGATGGATTCAACCCAGATCTGTGACTGGGGGTGAGTGTCTGTAAAGATTCAGCGCTCTGTCCATCATCTCCTTGTGGTTGCTTTGATCCATTTCTCATTCCCACATGGCATCCATTTCTCATTCCCACATGCGTCCATTTCACAATCCCACATGTGTCCATTTCACAATCCCACAAGGCATCCATTTCACAATCCCACGTGGCATCCATTTCAAATTCCCAAATGTGTCCATTTGACATTCACACATGCGTCCATTTGACATTCACACATGGCATCAATTTCACATTCCCCCAGGGCATCCATTTCACATTCCCACATGTGTACATTTCACATTCCCACATTTGTCCATTTTGCATTCCCACATTTGTCCATTTCGCATTTCCACATGGCATCCATTTCACATTCCCACAAGGCATCTATTTCACATTCCTACATGGTATCCATTTCCCATTCCCACATGGCATCCATTTTCAATTCCCACATGCGTCCATTTCACAATCCCACATGTGCCCATTTCACAATCCCTCAAGGCATCCATTTCACAATCCCACGTGGCATCCATTTGACATTCCCACATGTGTCTATTTGACATTCACACATGCGTCCATTTGACATTCACATATGGCATCAATTTCACATTCCCACATTTATCCATTTCACATTCCCACATGGCATCCATTTTGCATTCGGATATCCGTCCATTTTACAGTCCAACATGTGTCCATTTTACATTCCGAAATGTGTCCATTTCACATTCACACATGTGTCTATTACACATTCCCACATTCGTCCATTTCACATTCCCACATGGCATCCATTTCACATTCCCACACGCCATCCATTTCACATTCCCACACGCCATCCATTTCACATTCCCACACGCCATCCATTTCACATTCCCACACGCCATCAATTTCACATTCCCACATGCATCCATTTCACATTCGCACATGCATCCATTTAACATTCACACATGCATCCATTTCACATCCCACATTCATCCATTTCAAATCCCAAATTCATCCATTTCACATTCACACATGGCATCCATTTCACATTCCCACATGCGTCCATTTCACATTCCCACAAGCATCCATTTCACATTCCACATGCATCCATTTCACATTTTGACGTGCATCCATTTCACATTCTCACACTTGTCCATTTCACGTTCCCACATGGCATCCATTTCACATTCCCACATGCCTCCATTTCACATTTCCATATGGCATCCATTTCACATTCCCACATGCATCAAATTCACATCCCCACATGGCATCCATTTTGCATTCCGACATGCTTCCATTTCACAATTCGACATGCGTCCATTTCACATTCCCACATGCGTCATTTCACATTCCCACATGCGTCCATTTCACATTCTCACATGTGTCCATTACACATTCCCACATTCGTCCATTTCACATTCCCACATTCGTCCATTTCACATTCCCACATGGCATCCACTTCAAATTCCCACATGGCATCCATTTCACATTCCCACATGCCATCCATTTCACATTCCCACATGTATCCACTTCACATTTGCACATGCATCCATTTAACATTCACACATGCATCCATGTCACATCCCACATTCTTCCATTTCACATTCCCACAAGCGTCCATTTCACATTCCACATGCATCCATTTCACATTTCGACATGCATCCATTTCACATTCTCACACTTGTCTATTTCACGTTCCCACACTTGTTCATTTCACATTCTCACTAACCCTGGGCGTAGTTTGCCTAGTAGCACTTCACATAGCTACGCGAAGTACATTTTGAACTACACGAAGCTATGCATATTGCGTAGTGCGTAGCTGTGTGTTTGACTGCACTGTACAATAATTGCCAAAGGCATCTTGCATAGTGCAAGTTAAGATAAAATAACTATCTCTGTCTTTATATGCTAAAAATGCATATAGTTATTTCACAAAAGTGAAAACGATAAATTAACAAGCAGTGAGAGAGGTGATGATTTTGGAATCCTCCCTAACCTAGGGAGAGAACCAAGCAGATGCCTTGAAAACAAAAAGCACATCTTTTGAATGATTTGGTGGTGGTCCCATCCTCTTAGGACCACTCCAAGCACAGTTATTGGCAAAAATACAATCCCAACCAAAGGCCCTGCAAAGCATTATGGGGCGAGATTAGCAGTGGGCAGTGAATATTATAGCATCCAATATCAAAATAATTCTACAAAGAGCTGCAGTTCCACTAGTCGTTACTAGATGTCCCTCACGAGTCAAATGCAAAAGCTTCATGAAAGGGTTTCAATGCTTTTGCAATTGACTCATGAGGGACATCTAGTAACGACTAGTGGAACTGCAGCTTGATGTATTAATAATTGCAATGCTATTGCATTTGACTCGTGAGGGACATCTAGTAACGACTAGTTGAACTGCAGCTCTTTGTAGAATTATTTTGATATTGGACACTATAATATTCATTGCCCACTGCTAATCTCGTCCCATAATGCTTTGCAGGGCCTTTGGTTGGGATATATTTTTGCCCATAACTGTGGCTAGGGTGGTCCTAGGAGAGAAGGGACCACCACTGGAATTGTTCACATGATATGCTTTTTGTGTTCAAGGCATCTGCTGGTCCTCCCCTAGGTTAGGGGGACACCAAAATCATCACCTCTCTCATTGCTTGATATTTTATTGTCAAAGTTTACTTTTGTGAATTGGTTATATGCTATTTTGCATAGAATTTTTTTATCAAAGCATTTTGAAGGTGTTTATTTTACTGCTGCTACGCTACGTCAATTAGCACAGTTTATCACTCTGCTACGTGCAATGTGCGTAGTAGCACAAACTTTGCATGCTCCGTGAGCGTAGCGAAGTATTATGCCCAGGGTTAATTCTCACATGGCATCCATTTCCCATTTCCACATGGCATCCATATCACATTCCCAAATGGCATCCATTTCCCATTCCGACATGGCATTCATTTCACATTCCCACATGCCTATATTTCACATTTCCATATGCCTCCATTTCACATTCCCACATGCCTCCATTTCACATTTCCATATGGCATCCATTTCACATTCCCACATGCATCAAATTCACATTCCCACATGGCATCCATTTTGCATTCCGACATGCTTCCATTTCACAATTCGACATGCATCCATTTCACATTCCCACATGCGTCATTTCACATTCCCACATGCGTCCATTTCACATTCTCACATGTGTCCATTACACATTCCCACATTCGTCCATTTCACATTCCCACATGGCATCCACTTCAAATTCCCACATGGCATCCATTTCACATTCCCACATGCCATCCATTTCACATTCCCACATGTATCCACTTCACATTTGCACATGCATCCATTTAACATTCACACATGCATCCATTTCACATCCCACATTCTTCCATTTCACATTCCACATTCATCCATTTCACATTCCACATTCATCCATTTCACATTCACACATGGCATCCATTTCACATTCCCACATGCTTCCATTCACTTTCCCACATGTGTCCTTTTCACATTCCATTTGTGTCCATTTCACATTCCCACATTCGTCCATTTCACATTCCCACATGGCATCCATTTCACATTCCCACATGGCATCCATTTCATATTCCCTTATGCCATCCATTTCACATTCCCCCATGGCATCCATTTCCACATTCCCACATCGTCCATTTCACATTCCCACATGCGTCCATTTCACATTCCCACATGTGTACATTTCACATTCCCACATTTGTCCATTTAGCATTCCCACATTTGTTCATTTCACATTCCCACATGGCATCCATTTCACATTCCCACAAGGCATCTATTTCACATTCCTACATGGCATTCATTTCACATTCGCACATGGCCTCCATTTCCCATTCCCACATGGCCTCCATTTCCCATTCCCACATGGCATCCATTTCCCATTCCCACATGCGTCCATTTCACAATCCCACATGTGTCCATTTCACATTCTCACATGTGTCCATTACACATTCCCACATTTGTCCATTTCACATTCCCACAAGGCATCCATTTCACTTTCCCACATGGCATTCATTTCACCTTCCCACATGTCATCCATTTCACATTCCCACATGCCATCCATTTCACATTCCCACATGGCATCCATTTCATATTCCCCTTATGCCATCCATTTCACATTCCCCCATGGCATCTATTTCACATTCCCACATGCGTCCATTTCACATTCCCACATGTGTAAATTTCACATTCCCACATTTGTCCATTTAGCATTCCCACATTTGTCCATTTCACATTCCCACATGCGTCCATTTCACATTCCCACATGCGTCCATTTCACATTCCCACATGCATCCATTTCAAATTTCCACATGGCATTCATTTCACATTCCCACATGGCATCCATTTCATATTCCCTTATGCCATCCATTTCACATTCCCCCATGGCATCCATTTCACATTCCCACATGCTTCCATTTCACATTACCACATTTGTCCATTTAGCATTCTCACATTTGTCCATTTCACATCCCCACATGGCATCCATTTCACATTCCCACAAGGAATCTATTTCACATTCCTACATGGCATTCATTTCACATTCGCACTTGGCATTCATTTCACATTCGCACTTGGCATCCATTTCCCATTCCCACGTGGCATCCATTTCCCATTCCCACATGGATCCATTTCACAATCCCACATGCGTCCATTTCACAATCCCAAGTGGCATCCATTTCACATGTGTCCATTTGACATTCCAACATGGTATCCATTTCACATTCCCACAAGGCTTCCATTTCACATTCCCACAAGGCTTCCATTTCACATTCACTCATGGCATCCATTTCCCATTCCCACATGGCATCCATTTCCCATTCCCACATGGCATCCATTTCCCATTCCCACATGGCATCCATTTCCCATTCCGACATGCGTTCATTTCACAATCCCACATGCACCCATTTCACATTCCCACATTCATCCATTTCACATTCCCACATGGCATCCATTTCACATTCCCACATGCCATCCATTTCACATTCCCACATGCATCCATTTCACATTCGCACATGCATCCATTTAACATCCCACATTCATCCATTTCAAATCCCATATTCATCCATTTCACATTCCCATGTGGCATCCATTTCACATTCCCACATGGCATCCATTTCACATTCCAACATGCATCCAATTCACATTCCCACAAGGCATCCATTTCACTTTCCCACATGGCATCCATTTCACATTTCCACATGCCATCCATTTCACATTCCCCCATGGCATCCATTTCACATTCCCACATGCGTCCATTTTATATTTCCACATGCGTACATTTCACATTCCCACATGGCATCTTTTTCTCATTCCCACATGCCATCCATTTCACATTAATCAGAGAAGAGGGTATGCAGTTCCTATAGGGGTAAGAGGACAAGGAGGGAGAGATACACACTAATTCCTCGTGGAGACAAAATAGTCCCACAAACAAGGGCGGGAGGGGGATTCCTCCCTTTGGAACTAGGGCCCTCACACACCCAGCCAGCTAGGTGTCATGCTTCATCATTGGGTCTGCTCCTCATCGGGTCGGCGCTGCAATACCCGATGGGCACCCAATGAGGGGCTCTTTAGCGGAGATCTTTTGTTCCTGCCATTTGGTGCAGTGGGGGTGAAGGGCCTAGAAAGTGTAGATGCGGTGTAGTGGTGAAAGGAAGTGAATAAAACAGGCCAGTTAGTCCTAAAAATACCTTTATTCTGGTTGGCTGACTGCCTGATTAAAACTGTAGAGTGGCGGCTATCTAAGAACAATGTGTCTCAGTAACTGCGCTCTACTCTCAAGAGGTCAACATGTTTCTTGCCTGTGGTGTCTGGAGAATCAGAGGCAATTCTTCAGGACCATGTCAAATTACTATCTACACAGGGTGGTGAGGTGGATGACCTACCACCCATGTCGTAAACCTGTAGGCCAGTACCCACAGATGTTGAGGAACCTATACGCTCTAGTAGCCTCGCCTCAACAGTATCCGGTGGGATGAATGACACCAAGAATTAGTGTCCAGCACTCCAATGGATGTGCGGCAGGAGACCTACCCCTCGCCGCCGGAACACATGGCATCAATTTCACATTCCCGCAGGGCATCCATTTGACATTCCCACATGCATCCATTTCACATTCCCACATGGCATCCATTTCACATTCCCACATGCATCAATTTCACATTCCCACGAGGCATCCGTTTCACATTCCTACATGGCATCCATTTCACATTCGCACATGGCATCCATTTCCGATTACCACATTGGCATCCATTTCCGATTACCACATTGGCATCCATTTCACAATCCGACATGCGTCCATTTCACATTTCCACGAGGCATCCATTTCACAATCCCACATGGCATCAATTTTAAATTCCCACATGTATTCATTTGACAATCACACATGCATCCATTTGACATTCACATATGGCATCCATTTCACATTCCCACATGGCATCTATTTCACATTCCCACATGCGTCCATTTCATATTTCCACATGCGTACATTTCTATTCCCACGTGTCCATTTCACATTCGCACATGGCATCCATTTCCCATTCCCACATGGCATCCATTTCCCATTCCCACATGCGTCCATTTCACAATCCCACATGCGTCCATTTCACAATCCCACAGGGCATCCATTTCACAATCCTAAATGGCATCCATTTCACAGTCCCACATGTGTCCATTTGATATTCACACATGCGTCCATTTGACATTCACACATGGCATCAATTTCACATTCCCCCAGGGCATCCATTTCACATTCCTACATGCATCTGTTTCACATTCCCACATGCATCAATTCACATTCCCACATGCATCCATTTTACATTCCCACATGCGTCCATTTCACATTCCCACATTCATCCATTTCACATTCCCACATGGCATCCATTTCACATTCCCACATGCCATACATTTCACATTTCCACATGCATCCATTTCACATTCGCACATGCATCCATTTCACATCCCACATTCATCCATTTCAAATCCCACATTCATCTATTTCACATTCCCACATGGATTCCATTTCACATTCCCACAAACATCTATTTCACATTCCCACATGCATCCATTTCACATTCCCACATGCGTCCATTTCACACTCCCACATGAGTCCATTTCACACTTGTCCATTTCACATTCCCACGTGGCATCCATTTCACATTCCCACTGAAGCAGGGTCCCGTTTTACCATATAAAAGCCTTAAACAAATTCCTGCCCTATACTTGTAGTCTGATACCCTCATATAGGCCCCACCAGCCAGAATATAGGAATATGTCAACTTGATCATTCTATCTAAAGCATTCACTAGATACCATAGGCCCCATGCCCACCTGGGAGCATACACGCCCCCCACAAAGAAAGAATAGGCCTCAGCTCACTGTTATCTTGACATACAAAGTTACCAAGCCCATTTCTCTCAAATGTGCATTTCGGTCGTACACAGCACAGTGAGCTGGCTTAGACACAAAAACATCCCCGAATCACAAGAACAACATTAGACAAGATGTGGGCGGAGACTAGCTGGTACATTTCATTGCTTCATATCTGATATTTGACGTCTTTCTGCTTGCTTTTGAAACCACGACGTCACCATGCCAGTGAGAACACGACCTGTGACCTTTGCGAAAGTTCTGCTCTTATACGTTTCTGAGAAGTAATGCAAACTATTTATGATAAATGTCTAAAATTCCCCATGATCTACGGTGAAGCATCAGTGACCCCCCCCATAACACCTTTTGCACCATGGTGCCACTTCTGCATTTTTGATATTTTGACGCAGTAACTGAGGGCTTGCGGTCACTCAAGAGCACCTGTCAGTGTTCTGATTTTGTGGTCAATGGTTCCGCATTGAACAGGTATAAAAAGATGTGCTCCACTGCTCATCCTTTGAATCACCTATCGCAATATCTATGCGTGGTGTTCCCGGTCGACCGCAGTCTAACTTGGGCCTAGCCTATTTCAGGTTGTAGTGTTCAAAATAGATTGAAAGTCTTTGTCTCTCTCTCTTTCTCGGTCTCTCGCCCCCTCCCATTTCCTTGCAGTGAAGTGTTCTTAAAGCTTATAATATTGCATGGTTTTAGCTTATAATGTATGATGTGTCTCTAGGACGCTTGATTATATACTTTGAATTGTATGAAGATGTTTGATTAATAGGAACTGTGGTTTTCACCTTTTTCTTTGATTATAATTGTTCTTTAATAAAGTGCCACTTCAATTCAATGCCTACGTTTCACACAAAGTGTCTCATTATCTTTAGAAAGCAGCACCCCTGCACAAGTTAAGCAGGGTGAAAACAACCCACCCTGCAACACCACATGGCATCCATTTCACATTCCCACATGCATCCAATTCACATTCCCACATGGCATCCATTTCACTTTCCCACATGGCATCCATTTCACATTGGTTAAATCAAAGTAGAGGGAAGGAGAAGCTATGGTCCATTCGGCTTCCAATTGTTAGTACAAAAAAATCAAAAAGGGGGAGAATGGACCACTTGTCCTGTGTAACCAGGGTCTAAATCGTTGTGGGACCTGCTTAAAAAAACCCTCATACACGTACACAGGCGTCTGGCGGTATATCTTGGTTCTCCGCCTTTGTGTACTGTGACAGCATCATCATTGGGTTTGATTTGTTGACATGCTGACCTCCACCAGGAGGAAGACCAACTGGTTTTTGCAGTAGGGTCCAGAAACGAAAAAGTGCCTATCAGTGCTTATGTGAAGTGAGTTAAAATTCCCTACACCACCTTGTAAAAGGGCATTTATTGATGAACGTGGTGGTGTGGAAAATTAAAATGTAAAGTGGTGCGTGCGTTGATCCAGTTACCAATATACCACACTGTGCTGGTCGACATGTTTCAGCCTCGTTGTCCAGTCTAGAGGCTTTCTTCAGGACCGATATGTGTTTAGAAGCTCGTTGTGGCTCCTATTAAAGTGGCCAACTTACCACTCTTGTTAAGTAGAGTCAGATCATTAGTACCTGTAACTGAAAGAAAAGGTGCGATTGTATCTTTCTTGTTTCTTTCACAATTGCGTGATCATAAAAACCCAAGATGGCTTAGCTCAACAAAAGGCGCATTGAGATTGCGCCATTAATTAATTTGAACAAAATAGCGTGTACTCGAAGGAGTTATAAGAGGAAAGTGGCGTTTATAACCATGGTTAGGTAAGCATAATAGTTGTAACCGGTTGCTCAGTGTGAAAAACGTGTAGGTAGGACAGAGCGAATTATATGTATTTAGTTGTTAATAATAGACATTGTAAACACTTTAAGCGATGTCAGTAGTAATTATCAACAATGCGCGTTCAAATGTTATATGTATACAAGAATGTATTACCACTGACGAATGGTGTCGACAATTCGCAGTAATCGCCCTTATGTTTGGCGCGTTATCGTTATCATATTTGGAAAGAGGCTATGAGCTCAACGATCATAGGCAAGATTGTGCGGCTTTCGGTAAAAGGACCCATAAAGAACTAATGTGTGCAACAATCTAAAAAAGTGACATGCCCGTTAAGAAGAAATATTTCCATAAATACCTCTAATATCCCTATTCAGGGCTTCCTCGGGGTGCCGTGGAGCACTGAAGACCTGTTTCTGTTAGAATCAAGAAAAGGGATTAGTCACGTATTACTTTAAGCAGTTCTTGGTCTCGGCGTGTTCGTGTAATGGCTGCTCACCAGTCCTCGCTCGGTTCCAGCTTGTGCTGGCTCTGTCACGCGGTCCCCGGGTGACGCGGGCCCGTGTAGAACTCCCGTATATCTGTGAGACTCAATGAGAATAGTAAAAAGACTCCGTACAGTAGTGCATTTCGGTATTGACATGGTGTGTCACCATATTTAGTAAAGTGAAGAGATAACAATTGACTAGGGATAAAAGGCTCAATATAAGTCTCATTAAAAGTGAAAGTATTTACTCTTGCCTATTTAATATAAATCAGACTAAGTCTTGGTATCTCAAATAACATTCAAAATACAAACCGGAGAATGGTGCTAGGATTGGTTTGTGTGAATAAGGGATATTTCTTGACAATCAAGAATCTTCTCTCGTGTCAGCCTATTATAGCCAGGTGCTCATGGTGGTACTGTTAAATGCCAATTGAAATTGTCATTTGATTCAGGAGAACACATTGGGATTTCTCATGGTGCGTCGTTATCTCTTCATGAAAAATCAAGATGTTCACAGAGATGTATATATTACGGTATAACTGGAAACATGTCAGATGGATCAGTGAGTAGGTCTGAAACTTACAGTAAAATGAACTGTCTCTTGTGATTCAGAGTGTTCGTGATCATACCAAATAAGATGTTTAGGATGTCATGTCAGTGCATGCCAAGGGATATTGTCATTCAGTCCCCCTGTATCTGTCTTGAGACGATGTACCCAACGCTGTTCTTTTTCGAATAGGATTCGTTCTGCGCTGTGAGTCTCCACAGATAGTGTCTCCAGAACCACCCAATTCAATTCATCGATGGTATGATTGCTGTCTATGTAATGTTTACTCATCTTGGTTGTCACTCTCTTGCAGTTCACGTTGCTCCTTTGTTCACAGATGCGTTGTTTCACTTTGCGGCAGGTCATCCCTATATATTTTAGATCGCAGGGGCACACGATCATGTAAACAACATGTGTGGTATTACAATTGGTATGATAACGCAACGTCCAGGTGAAGTTGGGTAAGAGTTGCAATGTTTTGGTTACTTTTGTTAATTTGCAGACTGAACAAGAGCCGCATGGATAGTGTCCTGTAACGGGGCTCAAATTCCATGCTGCAGTGATTGTTTCTCTTCTCGTTATCGAAGCAGGTCTGGTATGGACTAGAAGGTCCTTAATATTCCGCGTTCTTTTGTTAGCGAACCTCGGTTTTGGCCATTGTAAGGTGCCAGATGTCAGAATCCTCCAATTCTTATTGATAATTTTCTTCAGTGTTAGTTGATGTATTATAGGTTGTGACACATGTCAGTAGATTCTCTGGTAATTCACGTGATGTGGTTTCGAGTAGGCTCTCTCTCGGTTGGTTGCGGGCTCTTTTCTGGCACTTTTTTATTGTCCTTATGGGGTAGTTCCTTTTTTCACGTTTCTGACTCAATTCCTCGGCTTGTACCTTATAGTCCTCCAGTTTGCTGCAGTTACGTTTGAGACGTAAAAATTGACTATACGGCAGGTTATCTCTCAATGGGCGAGGATGGAAGCTGTTGTAGGAAAGTATACTGTTTTTTGCTGTGGGTTTGTGAAATGTCTTGGTCTGGAGGGTGTTGTTCTCAACAAAGATAGTTATATCTAGGAAGTCCAGTTGTTTTCTGTCTGATGAGTAGGTGAATTTCAGGCACTCATCTCGAGTATTTAGCCACCCCAATTCAGACACAGCTATATGCAAATCAGTCTTGGCCCTGTGCCTCATGGGAACAGTACAGCCCGAACTGCTAAGCTATGTCTTCCCTGGACCGGAAACAAGCATCCTGGGACCTGTTTCGAGTTAAATCAAGACTGATTTGCATATAACTGTGTCTGAACTGGGGTGGCGAAGTGAGCTAAAGAATGATGATGGATTCAACCCAGATCTGTGACTGGGGGTGAGTCTCTGAAAAGTTTCAGCGCTCCGTCCATCATCTCCTTGTGTTTGATTTGTTCGCCCTAAGTTGGCAGGGTATGCCCAGATGTGGGTCCCTTGCTCACTTTGCCACTGGATTCAAGCTAGCCTGGCTGATGAGGGGTGTTACCCCGAAACTGGTCCCAGGATGCTTGTTTCCGGTCCAGGGAAGACCTGGCTTGGCAGTTCGAGCTGGACTGTTCCCATGAGGCACAGGGTCAAGACTGATTTGCATATAGCTGTGTCTGAAATGGGGTGGCAAAGTGAGCTAAAGAATGATGATGGATTCAACCCAGATTTGTGACTGGGGGTGAGTCTCTGAAAAGTTTCAGCGCTCCGTCCATCATCTCCTTGTGTCTGATCCATTTCACATTCCCACATGCATCCATTCACATTCCCACATGCGTACATTTCACATTCCCACATGCGTAAATTCCACATTCCCACATGGCATATTTTTCTCATTTCCATATGCCATCCATTTCACATTTTGCTAGATTTCAATTTCCCATCCCTGTAATGCACTCGTTTCTTGCTATATTAGGTTAGCAGTGTGTGGCTAAATAACTGCCATTTTTATTCATGCTATGCATCCCACTGAGTTATCCCCATAATGTGCATGCTTCAGTTAGCGAGTGTGACTCCATTTTGCATCTCGTAATCCCTATTAGGCTGCTTAGACTGTGCCTGGGTTAGGCCTCAGTGCTCATATTGCTTTCCTCAGCAAAACACTGTGTTTCGTTATTATTTTTCCTTCTGTCCAAGGCTGTTTTCTCGACTTGCTAATGAATAGGGTATTCAGCCATCACATGACTATCTGAATGTGTAGTTTCTACTCCCACGTTAGGAGATGCTGAGACCCATCACCGTAGCCTTGAATCTCAGATAAAATGTTCCCATCTGGCATGTGTTAGCTCATCTCTGTGCTCTCATTGTTCACGTTCGGCCCAAGCTGGTAACTTTCCATGGTGGGCGTGGTTGGAGATGGCTGGGAAGGTTCATTACATACTGTAACCCGTTGGGAGTCAGTCCCCTCGGCAGTCATCTTAGGGTGCAGGTAGGACTGGGCTCTCTCTGCAGAGATTTGCTAATAAAGCATGTTTGTATTCTCTACTGTCTGACCGACTCTTCACTACTTGGGAAGGCATAGCAGGTGGTTGTAAGTAGCCCGGGTTGCCCCTAAGGGCCACTTCCTTCAGTTGGTGCCCGAACAGGGACCCCGCAAGGAGATTTGCAGGGTCGGGGGGCGCGTCTGGTCGGTCGGGCAGTTCGGGGTACCCCCCACGATCGAGCTTGGTTTTCGCAGCTGCCCCGCCCGTCTGATCGGGCGGCCCCTCGGCTGGTGGGTGCCGGCTGAGGTCCTGAGAAGGCGAAACCTTGGAGATTGACTGTTTGGTCTGAAGAGGCGGCAGTGGAGAATAATTGGACTCGACCTGAGAGCACCAGGTGAGTGATTTGATTCTTGGAAAATGGCGCCATTCATGGACGGCACAAACCTGCGGGCTGTGTCTTGGTTTTGGTGCGGTTTTTGAACTGCTTTGTTTGGACGGCACGTGTCTTGGTTTTGGGTGCAGTTTCTGAACTGCCTTGCTTGAACGGCACAAGTCGACGGGCTGTGTCTTGGTACCGTCTCTTGGGCCGTCTTGGTTTGAACTTGGTGGGTTTGCGGACCCTTTTTGAAAAGACACAGAGTGTTTGTGAACAGTCTACCAGGCCAACTGGAAATTTGGCCTACTCTTGAAAAGGCTTGGGACTGTTTGCGAACAATCTGCCAGGCCAACTGGAAATTTGGACCATGCTTGAAAAGGTCTGGGGCTAGAGCCTGTCTTCTTGAACCTGGTACCGTCTCCGGACTGTCTGCTTGTCTTGGTGCAGTCTTTGGACTGTTTTTCTGATGCAGCCCCGGGCTGACTTGTGGTTTGATTGTTGTGTTTGGGTGCTATGAGGTTTGTGGACCGACGTCGGTGGTGGTGCTTGTGAAATGCTTGTTTGAGTGAGTAGCGACTGTGCTCTTTGTGTGGAGGTAAAGGATGCCTTGCCTTAGCAAGCTGTGTTGTGTGGGGTTTCTTTTGTTTGACACGGTCTGAGGACCGTCTTTGAGTAAAAGTACTTGCAATTCCTTTGCCAGGCAAATTGATGAGTGTGGCCCCTTCTTGAAAATGTCTGGAATGAGCTTAATTTGGTCTCTTGTTGTCGTTGTGCTCTGCAGATGCCCATTGGAAGGAGGTTAGCTGGCACCTCCTGACACTTTAAATTTTGAAGAATAAAAAATAATAATAATAAATAAAGAAAAATCTGGTGTGATCAGAAATACTGGCAAGAATGTACATTTGTTTTGACATAGGAAGAGTGCAACATGAGAAAAATGTAAGGAAGGGATGCGCATTTAAATTGAAAACAGTGTTGTGACGATTCACGGTAATGTATAGTTATGCTGAACAGGTACACATTCTAAGAGTGCAGAGGAGAGGTGAAATACACGCTCTGTTTAGCTTTGAGATAGGAATGTGTTCGGTCCCTCTGAAAGGGGGGGAGGCAGGAGTTCTGGAATGAGAGCAGTGTGTCGGTATCTAAAGCTTTCCAGCTTCAGACATGAACAACATTCTGAAACTTGGCACATAGGACTCCGGTGCAATGCCCAGAAGTTAACTTATGATTGATTTGAGTGGGTGTGTTTCATTTGGATTTGCCCACAATAGAACATGTATTTAATTTGGAAAAAGTGTTTCAAGCACTCCAGGCGGTGAGTCTTCAGCTGAATAGAAGGATTTTCAAAGTTGAAAAACATAGCTTGTGAATTCAGTATGTGGCAGGTTTGCTTTGGCCTTCGGTGAGATAAGGAAGAAATTCCTAAGGAGGGGGCTCAGTGTGCAGGGAGACTGAAAGGAGCAGACAAGAGAAGAGAGATGCTGGGGAGAGAGAGTTCTGTGAAGACAGAAAAGGAATTCCTAAAGGGGGCCATGATGCCCAGCTCCTGACACAGACAGGCAGAGGTACACAGGGCGGAGCCAGCCTTTCCTAAAGGGCAGAGAGCCAGCGAAGAATGTTAATTGGGTACAGATTAAAGAAACAACACGAGCTAAAAGAATTGGTTCATGAGTTTTGTGAAAGTGTGCATCTAGACTTTCCACAACATTGTGGGATAGCATGTCCTGGTGCCAGTGGCATGAGATTCTCTGTGGCTCAGTTAATTATTGGTTTAATGTTCTCTGATCAGATTAGTGTGCACGTACAGTAAATATTGGTTTGTTTTAAGGGAGAGATGATAGATGGTATTCTGAAGGATGAAGGGTACTATAGTGCTGGACAAGAAGTGAAGTAGAAAGAGTTTGAGGAAAAATATGATGGTGCAGGTTTGCTCAGAAAAACTGCTTGCAGGAAAAGGAAAGCGAGTTAAAATGCGTATGTACAGTTTAGAGGGGCCCAGCAGGAGACAGCCCTAGCTTGGTTTCAGAAATGTTAATTTGCAAATATCCCTCTGATTTTATTGCTTTAAAAATTCAGCTGTTCTTTTCTTTCTGCTGTTTCTATTCATGCTGTGATGTTCAGGCTGTTCTGGTTGTTGCTGTCAGAGGAAAGATGAGCGTGAAGATACTATTTAGCTTTTAAAGGACAGGATTTGTGTTTTAAAAGAGGAATTCGATTGTTTATTTGCAGATTTGTTTTTTATTGTGTTTTTGCAATAGCGACTTGGTTGTAGATATTGGGAAGTAATTGGTCTATATTGTTTCTTTCTGTTATGTATTTAACATAGTACAGGGCTATGCGTGTAATGGTGGGTGTTCCAGACACAACAGGGGGATGCAAAGTTGAGATTCCGACAGATTTCACGAGCCTTGTTATGCATGAGGCAGGATTTGGTTGAGAAAGGTATTGGTGAGGAGGCGACTAGTAAATAGTAATATTCCCAATTATTCAGATTGTGTCTGCAATTCTGCGACTGATTGGTGTGAAGTTCATGAAAATGCAGTTTTCCTACATCCTGCTGTTCTAGCCATTGCTATGCTTCTGCTAATGGTTCTTTCTGCTGCTCAATATTTTTCTATCACTGATCTAAAATACATTCTTTGGTGGTACTATTTATTGCAATAATAGGACTTTGTCCGAATTTCACATTGGCTGGTAGGAGTCATAGGCTCTGCTGCTCTTCTTAGGACTATGCAAAAAGACAGAGCATCTATAAAAAGTTTTAAAATACAAGGTAGTTACTTGCTCATCGTTTTGGACACTGTAAAGTTGTAGGGGCAGTACAGCTTCATGGTGTTAGACATGGCATCCTTGGCGTGGTTTTACCTGACTTTTTGCCTCTACCTCCTATTTTTTGCTGCTGTGCTGGATTTCGTTTTTGCTGGTTCAGATGCTTTAGGCATTTTGCCACTGCTGATCAGTGTCACAGTGCAAGTGCTTTTGGTGTAAATGGATATTGTGCTTGGTCCTCCCTGATTGGCATATTTGTTTTACTGGTAGATCCAGGGTTGATAAATAAATAGCTACAAGTAGGCTTGCGGCGCTGCTTGTGCCACCCACATGAGTAGCATGGAAAAGATGCCTCGGGCCTGCCACCACAGTGCTTGCGTGCAGTTTGTCAATAGGGCACGCCTATGGTGGGCCCAGGCTCCCCTTCGGGTGGGGCGCAGTGTGTGTGTGAAGGGAGATATGTGCTGATGTGTGCTGGTGTGTGTGGTGTGTCCTGGTGGTGAAAGCTACCATTTTCCTTTTTCACTATTGAAGGGCTGCTCTGCTGATAGGACAGAATGGGGAATTTTTGTAACAATTTACGAGTATATCATTCATAGGGGTAGGATATAAAAAAGGAATGGGCCCAGAATTTGATACTACATATTTTAGTACAGATGGTTTTTGAAATTTGTGTTTGAACACAGCACTTTTAGGATGTGGATATTTTCTTGTCCAACATTTCTGTGCGTTTCTGTCTTCTTGTGGATTGATTGTCTTGTTTCAGTGTAACAGAGGAAGAGGATGTGCATGTGGTGTGGTGTCCTTTTATGGTGTCTTCACTGTGTTACTGTAAGTATTGGTACAAACACTTTATACATTGCCTTTGGGATAAGTCTGTCTGCTAGTGACAAGCTACAAAAGGGGTAAGTATTGTCGACAGGAGGTCACCTGCTTAGGTCACCTACTGTCGAAGGGGGGTAGGAGATTAGCTCCTTGGCGAATAGGGGACTAACATATTAAATGAGGTGCATAGGGTGCATGGGGTGCATGAGCCTTAACTCTGAATGCTTAAACTGCGTTTTTCTTCTTTCTGAATGCCTAACACCTGAAACTGCATTCTTCTTCTTTGGCTCCTGTGCTTGGTGCATATATTGTTGTGTGCTGTTTTGTGTTGTAAGTACACAAGACAGGTTGTCATGCGTGCTTTCTGTCTTTGACGCTACCACAAGAGCCCTCCCGGACGGTCTACGAGCAGTCATGACGGTGGCCGTCTCCATGGGCAATTGGTTGGACTCGCTTTAGTCACTAATTTCACAGATATGGTACTCCATGCTGTGAACATGCTCTTGCATAAATAGAGTTACAGCAAACAAATGATGGACGGAATGCTGACAATGCAAACATTCTCCCCCAGTCAAAAGATCTGGGTTAAATCCATCGTTCTTTTGCCCACTATGCCACCCCAGTTTGGACCCAGCCATATGCAAATCAGTCTTGACCCTGTGCCCCATGGGAACAGTCCAGACCGAACTGCCAGGCCAGGTCCTCCCTGGACCGGAAACAAGCATCCTGGGACCGGTTTCAGGGTATATCACCCTTCTTCTGCCAGGCTAGCTTGAATCCAGTGGCACAGTGAGCAAGGGTCCCACGTCTGGGCATACCCATCCCACTTAGGGCAAAAGTGTTACAGCAAACAAATGATGGACGGAATGCTGACAATGCAAACATTCTCCTCCAGTCAAAAGATCTGGGTTAAATCCATCGTTCTTTTGCCCACTATGCCACCCCAGTTTGGACCCAGCCATATGCAAATCAGTCTTGACCCTGTGCCCCATGGGAACAGTCCAGACCGAACTGCCAGGCCAGGTCCTCCCTGGACCGGAAACAAGCATCCTGGGACCGGTTTCAGGGTATGTCACCCTTCTTCAGCCAGGCTAGCTTGAATCCAGTGCCACAGTGAGCAAGGGTCCCACGTCTGGGCATACCCATCCCACTTAGGGCAAAAGTGTTACAGCAAACAAATGATGGACGGAATGCTGACAATGCAAACATTCTCCCCAGTCAAAAGATCTGGGTTAAATCCATCGTTCTTTTGCCCACTACGCCACCCCAGTTTGGACCCAGCCATATGCAAATCAGTCTTGACCCTGTGCCCCATGGGAACAGTCCAGACCGAACTGCCAGGCCAGGTCCTCCCTGGACCGGAAACAAGCATCCTGGGACCGGTTTCAGGGTATGTCACCCTTCTTCAGCCAGGCTAGCTTGAATCCAGTGGCACAGTGAGCAAGGGTCCCACGTCTGGGCATACCCATCCCACTTAGGGCAAAAGTGTTACAGCAAACAAATGATGGACGAAATGCTGACAATGCAAACATTCTCCCCCAGTCAAAAGATCTGGGTTAAATCCATCGTTCTTTTGCCCACTACGCCACCCCAGTTTGGACCCAGCCATATGCAAATCAGTCTTGACCCTGTGCCCCATGGGAACAGTCCAGACCGAACTGCCAGGCCAGGTCCTCCCTGGACCGGAAACAAGCATCCTGGGACCGGTTTCAGGGTATGTCACCCTTCTTCAGCCAGGCTAGCTTGAATCCAGTGGCACAGTGAGCAAGGGTCCCACGTCTGGGCATACCCATCCCACTTAGGGCAAAAGTGTTACAGCAAACAAATGATGGACGGAATGCTGACAATGCAAACATTCTCCCCCAGTGAAAAGATCTGGGTTAAATCCATCGTTCTTTTGCCCACTACGCCACCCCAGTTTGGACCCAGCCATATGCAAATCAGTCTTGACCCTGTGCCCCATGGGAACAGTCCAGACCGAACTGCCAGGCCAGGTCCTCCCTGGACCGGAAACAAGCATCCTGGGACCGGTTTCAGGGTATGTCACCCTTCTTCAGCCAGGCTAGCTTGAATCCAGTGGCACAGTGAGCAAGGGTCCCACGTCTGGGCATACCCATCCCACTTAGGGCAAAAGTGTTACAGCAAACAAATGATGGACGGAATGCTGACACTGCAAACATTCTCCCCAGTCAAAAGATCTGGGTTAAATCCATCGTTCTTTTGCCCACTACGCCACCCCAGTTTGGACCCAGCCATATGCAAATCAGTCTTGACCCTGTGCCCCATGGGAACAGTCCAGACCGAACTGCCAGGCCAGGTCCTCCCTGGACCGGAAACAAGCATCCTGGGACCGGTTTCAGGGTATGTCACCCTTCTTCAGCCAGGCTAGCTTGAATCCAGTGGCACAGTGAGCAAGGGTCCCACGTCTGGGCATACCCATCCCACTTAGGGCAAAAGTGTTACAGCAAACAAATGATGGACGGAATGCTGACAATGCAAACATTCTCTCCCAGTCAAAAGATCTGGGTTAAATCCATCGTTCTTTTGCCCACTACGCCACCCCAGTTTGGACCCAGCCATATGCAAATCAGTCTTGACCCTGTGCCCCATGGGAACAGTCCAGACCGCACTGCCAGGCCAGGTCCTCCCTGGACCGGAAACAAGCATCCTGGGACCGGTTTCAGGGTATGTCACCCTTCTTCAGCCAGGCTAGCTTGAATCCAGTGGCACAGTGAGCAAGGGTCCCACGTCTGGGCATACCCATCCCACTTAGGGCAAAAGTGTTACAGCAAACAAATGATGGACGGAATGCTGACAATGCAAACATTCTCCCCAGTCAAAGATCTGGGTTAAATCCATCGTTCTTTTGCCCACTACGCCATCCCAGTTTGGACCCAGCCATATGCAAATCAGTCTTGACCCTGTGCCCCATGGGAACAGTCCAGACTGAACTGCCAGGCCAGGTCCTCCCTGGACCGGAAACAAGCATCCTGGGACCGGTTTCAGGGTATGTCACCCTTCTTCAGCCAGGCTAGCTTGAATCCAGTGGCACAGTGAGCAAGGGGTCCCACGTCTGGGCATACCCATCCCACTTAGGGCAAAAGTGTTACAGCAAACAAATGATGGACGGAATGCTGACAATGCAAACATTCTCCCCAGTCAAAAGATCTGGGTTAAATCCATCGTTCTTTTGCCCACTCATGCCACCCCAGTTTGGACCCAGCCATATGCAAATCAGTCTTGACCCTGTGCCCCATGGGAACAGTCCAGACCGAACTGCCAGGCCAGGTCCTCCCTGGACCGGAAACAAGCATCCTGGGACCGGCTTTCAGGGTATGTCACCCTTCTTCAGCCAGGCTAGCTTGAATCCAGTGGCACAGTGAGCAAGGGTCCCACGTCTGGGCATACCCATCCCACTTAGGGCAAAAGTGTTACAGCAAACAAATGATGGACGGAATGCTGACAATGCAAACATTCTCCCCAGTCAAAGATCTGGGTTAAATCCATCGTTCTTTGCCCACTACGCCACCCCAGTTTGGACCCAGCC
Source organism: Calotriton arnoldi (assembly GCA_963921515.1). Lineage (NCBI taxonomy): Eukaryota > Metazoa > Chordata > Amphibia > Caudata > Salamandridae > Calotriton > Calotriton arnoldi. The sequence continues at coordinate 44,871 of CAWUFW010017978.1, forward strand.
ATATGCAAATCAGTCTTGACCCTGTGCCCCAAGGGTGTTGCCCTGAAACCGGTCCTAGGATGCTGGTTTCCTTTCCAGGGAGGGCCTGGCTTGGCAGTTCGGGCTGGACTGTTCCCACAAGGAACAGGGTCAAGACTGATTTGCATATGGCTGGGTCCAAACTGGGGTGGTGTGGTGAGCAAAAGAATGATGGATTAAACCCAGATCCCTTGTGACTGGGGGTGAATGTTTGCATTGTCCAGCATTCCGTCCATCATTGTTTCTTTGCATATTTCGCCTAAGTGGGAAGGGTATGCCCAGACGTGGGTCCCGTGCTCACTACACCACTGGATTCAAGCTAGCCTGGCTGAAGAAGGGTGATGCCCTGAAACCGGTCCTAGGATGCTTGTTTCCTTTCCAGGGAGGGCCTGGCTTGGCAGTTCGGGCTGGACTGTTCCCACAAGGAACAGGGTCAAGACTGATTTGCATATGGCTGGGTCCAAACTGGGGTGGTGTGGTGAGCAAAAGAATGATGGATTAAACCCAGATCCTTGTGACTGGGGGTGAATGTTTGCATTGTCCAGCATTCCGTCCATCAATTGTTTCTTTTGCATATTTCGCCTAAGTGGGAAGGGTATGCCCAGACGTGGGTCCCGTGCTCACTACACCACTGGATTCAAGCTAGCCTGGCTGAAGAAGGGTGATGCCCTGAAACCGGTCCTAGGATGCTTGTTTCCTTTCCAGGGAGGGCCTGGCTTGGCAGTTCGGGCTGGACTGTTCCCACAAGGAACAGGGTCAAGACTGATTTGCATATGGCTGGGTCCAAACTGGGGTGGTGTGGTGAGCAAAAGAATGATGGATTAAACCCAGATCCTTGTGACTGGGGGTGAATGTTTGCATTGTCCAGCATTCCGTCCATCAATTGTTTCTTTTGCATATTTCGCCCTAAGTGGGAAGGGTATGCCCAGACGTGGGTCCCGTGCTCACTACACCACTGGATACAAGCTAGCCTGGCTGAAGAAGGGTGATGCCCTGAAACCGGTCCTAGGATGCTTGTTTCCTTTCCAGGGAGGGCCTGGCTTGGCAGTTCGGGCTGACTGTTCCCACAAGGAACAGGGTCAAGACTGATTTGCATATGGCTGGGTCCAAACTGGGGTGGTGTGGTGAGCAAAAGAATGATGGATTAAACCCAGATCCTTGTGACTGGGGGTGAATGTTTGCATTGTCCAGCATTCCGTCCATCAATTGTTTCTTTTGCATATTTCGCCCTAAGTGGGAAGGGTATGCCCAGACGTGGGTCCCGTGCTCACTACACCACTGGATTCAAACTAGCCTGGATGAAGAAGGGTGATGCCCTGAAACCGGTCCTAGGATGCTTGTTTCCTTTCCAGGGAGGGCCTGGCTTGGCAGTTCGGGCTGGACTGTTCCCACAAGGAACAGGGTCAAGACTGATTTGCATATGGCTGGGTCCAAACTGGGGTGGTGTGGTGAGCAAAAGAATGATGGATTAAACCCAGATCCTTGTGACTGGGGGTGAATGTTTGCATTGTCCAGCATTCCGTCCATCAATTGTTTCTTTTGCATATTTCGCCCTAAGTGGGAAGGGTATGCCCAGACGTGGGTCCCGTGCTCACTACACCACTGGATTCAAGCTAGCCTGGCTGAAGAAGGGTGATGCCCTGAAACCGGTCCTAGGATGCTTGTTTCCTTTCCAGGGAGGGCCTGGCTTGGCAGTTCGGGCTGGACTGTTCCCACAAGGAACAGGGTCAAGACTGATTTGCATATGGCTGGGTCCAAACTGGGGTGGTGTGGTGAGCAAAAGAATGATGGATTAAACCCAGATCCTTGTGACTGGGGGTGAATGTTTGCATTGTCCAGCATTCCGTCCATCAATTGTTTCTTTGCATATTTCGCCCTAAGTGGGAAGGGTATGCCCAGACGTGGGTCCCGTGCTCACTACACCACTGGATTCAAGCTAGCCTGGCTGAAGAAGGGTGATGCCCTGAAACCGGTCCTAGGATGCTTGTTTCCTTTCCAGGGAGGGCCTGGCTTGGCAGTTCGGGCTGGACTGTTCCCACAAGGAACAGGGTCAAGACTGATTTGCATATGGCTGGGTCCAAACTGGGGTGGTGTGGTGAGCAAAAGAATGATGGATTAAACCCAGATCCTTGTGACTGGGGGTGAATGTTTGCATTGTCCAGCATTCCATCCATCAATTGTTTCTTTTGCATACTTGCATAAATAGAGACACAGCACCTCACCAGTGCACGTCTAATTGACTATAAAATAACACTGTTCGCAAAAAGAAAAATTGTCATGAGTAAAATATGTCACCTTGAAAGCCATGTTACTGCCTCTCCCTTCTGTAAATTGATGGAATTGGAATTGAGATGGCGATGAAAGGACGGGTAGACTAGACTGAGGTTCCCTTATCTGATCCTTAAGGGGAACTATATGCCGGTGGCTTTCGTTTGAGGACCCAGGTGGCACCACCATTATTGCTCATGGTATCGCAACACTACATAGAGTTGTAGAGACATCACAAATAATTTATTAGTTAGCCTGAGTAACTGGATTGTAACAGATGATGTGGGAAAGAATAATGCGTTTGCAGAAAATGATTAAAATGAAATAAAAGAATGTTTGTAGTAGGCCCTGCTGGGTGGGTACTGAAGTCAAGATGTCTAACTTGCAAGTAAGGCACATTGTCAGGATAATACATTGCTCAGCCCGTCTACTGTATGGTGCACATGATGCACAATATCCAGGAAGGATATTTGTTTGCCCCGGTAATTTCGCACCGCACATTTTAGTGGCTAACAGTTTGAAGAGCACATAGCTCTACAAGAGTTTGTTTGGAACAATAAGTTTTGCTGGAGAACTCATGCGCTTGCTATATTATGTTTAATTTGTCAGTTATCTATATAATCAGGATTTCTGTTAAATTAGCAATTTTATATTTTCCTGCCACAACTATAACTTGAGAGCATGGTCACAAATGCACTATTTATGTTGACTTTCTTGGAAAAATAATTCTAGAGGTGTCCGCAGACCTGCACAGTAGCGAAGGTTTACAAAGTAGAAGCTGTGTCGTGATCTCTAAGACTTATTGAACAAGCTTGCTAAGACAAAAAAAGGCATTGCTTTGAAATTCCCTTTTGAGGTTCTTCAGATGAATAATATAGGAATAATGATCCACAGTATGTCCGAATTGTTCTTTCAGAGCTTAGTAAATGAATGAAGGCTTACCCCATTTCTTGGTATTGGGAGAGAAAAGTAAATTATATAACGTTTCATCCTTGCAAGTTAACTGAAAGTTCTCATTCTATCTACTACGAGGTCCGGGATGCTCTGCAGTCACCAGAGGGCCCCGGACGTGATGCTCAGCCTGGCTGCTCGTTATGGACCATCCGTATGAATATGACTGGGGCGGAGCTGCAGGGCAAAGAAGTGCTGGACGAAGCAGTACCACCGAAAACAAAAAAGGAGAGATGGGCTATCCAGGAGCCCCAGCTTGTTGGTCTACTTGTGCCTGAGTCCCAATCCATTGAGCTCCGGCCTGAGGGCTCGCCTGTGCTAGAGTCTCTGCCCATTGGTCCCTCTTGAGTCTCTCCCCACTTTTCTTTGATCCCTCTGTGCAAGGTACAATATACGCCTGACAGAAGGACAGTGCACCAGAGGAAAAGTGAATGAATAGGGATGGACTTCACTAATGAAGAATAGGGAGATAGGTAGGGATGGACTTCATGGATGAAGAATAGGGTGCAGGGTCCCTGTCAAAGGTGCCAGTGCCAGAACAGGGTAAGGGAGATTGGTGTACTGCCCGGGACACTGGACAGGATTAGTTGAGGGTGTCCTCCAAGGAGGGAGGGTGCCCTATCCTGAGTGAAGAGGATTTTCATTCAGGACAGAGCTAGAGGAGTAGCTCCAACACCGGTGCTCAAAAGCGCCACGCCAGATGAACAATAGGAGCCTACCAGTGATGGCTCTCTGAAAGACACTGGAAAGAAGAGATTTGCCGATCCTGTTCCCTGGTCACCAACCCAATAAAGTCCCATTTCTCTCCCAATCATCACATGCGTCCATTTGACATTCACAAATGGCATCACATTTCACATTCCCACATGGCATCCATTTCACATTCTCCATTTTGCATTCCGACATGTGTTCATTTCACAATCCAACATACATCCATTTTACATTACCACATGCGTCATTTCATATTCCCACATGCGTCCATTTCACATTCCCACATGTGTCCATTACACATTCCCACATTCGTCCATTTCACATTCCCACATGGCATCCATTTCACATTCCCACATGCCATACATTTCACATTCCTACATGCCATCCATTTCACATTCCCAAATGCATCCATTTCACATTCACAAATGCATCCATTTAACATTCACACATGCATCCATTTCACATTCCACATTCATCCATTTCACATCCCTTATTCATCCATTTCACATTCCCACATGGCATCCATTTCACATTTCCACATGCGTCCATTTCACATTCCCACATGCGTCCATATCACACTCCCACATGCATCCATTTCACATTCCCCCACTTTTCCATTTCACATTCCCACATGGCATCTATTTCACATTCACACATGTGTCCATTTCACATTCCCATATGCGTCCATTTCACATTCCCACTTGCATCCATTTCACATTCCCACATGGCATCCATTTCACATTCCCACATGGCATCCATTTCACATTCCCACATGGCATCCGTTTCACATTCCCACATGTGTCTGTTTCACATTCCCACATGTGTCTGTTTCACATTCCCACATGCGTCTGTTTCACATTCCCACATGCGTCTGTTTCACATTCCCACATGCGTCCATTTCACATTCCCACATGGCATCAGTTTCACATTCCCACATGCATCCATTTCACATTCCCATATGCGTCCATTTCACATTCCCACATACGTTCATTTCACAGGCGTCCATTTCACATTCTCACATGCTTCCATTTTATATTCCCACATGCGTCCATTTCACACACCCACATGTGTCCATTTCACATTCCCCCATTTGTCCATTTCATATTCCCACATGGCATCCATTTCACATTCGCAAATGGCATTCATTTCACATTCACATATGCCTCCATTTCACATTCCCCATGCGTCCATTTCACATTCCCACTTGCGTCCATTTCACATTCCCACATGGCATCCATTTCACATTCCCACAAGTGTCCATTTCACATTCCCACATGAGTTAATTTCACATTCCCACATTTGTCGTTTTCACATTCCCACATGGCATCCATTTCACATTCCCACATGCATCCAATTCACATTCCCACATGGCATCCATTTCACTTTGCCACATGGCTTCCATTTCACATTCCCACATGCCATCCATTTCACATTCCCCCATGGCATCCATTTCACATTCCCACATGCGCACATTTCACATTCCCACATTTGTCGTTTTCACATTCCCACATGGCATCTTTTTCTCATTCCCACATGCCATACATTCTCATTCACACATGCGTCCATTTCACATTCCCACATGCGTCCATTTCTATTCCCACATGCATCCATTTCACATTCCCACATGGCATCCATTTCACATTCCCACATGCGGCAATATCACATTCCCACGAGGCATCCATTTCACATTCCTACATGGCATCCATTTCACATTCGCACATGGCATCCATTTCCCATTTCAATGTGGCATCCATTTCCCATTCCCACATGCGACCATTTCACAATCCCACATGCGTCCAGTTCACATTTCCACGAGGCATCCATTTCACAATCCCACATGGCATCCATTTTAAATTCCCACATGTGTTCATTTGACATTCACACATGCATCCATTTGACTTTCACATATGGCATCTGTTACAAAGTAACCCTGTGCCCTGGGCACCCCCCAACTTTTTGCTACTGGTGGTAACTGACTCTGACTGACCCTGGGCTCTGCCTAACGAGGCCCAGGGCCAGTGCTATGCTGAAAGAGACACATTTAGAATACATTGAAACCACCCACATACACTAGGGTACACTATGGTATGGGGTACCCCTGTGATTTATATTCAAAAAATGGAGGGACAACGGGCTTTAATACATAAGGTCCAGCACAATTGCCCAAATGCAAAATGAAAATTAAAGTTGTGCTGGTCCTGAATAATCTAGAATTTAGCAATATACAAAGGACAGTAGGCTACAGAGTCGAAAGAGATGGGAATCCATTTCTTTGGAATGTAATGCCCTCACACACCCAGTTGGGTGTCATGCTTCATCATCGGGCTGCTCCTCTTCTGGCCAGCGCTGCAATGCCTGACGGGCTCCCGATGAGGGGCACTTTGGCGGAGATCTTTTTCCAAATAGCCGTTTGGTGCCGTGGGTGTGAGAGATTTAGTGAGTGTAGATGAATATGTGGTGTGTGATGTTGATGTGAGTTAAAACAGGTTGTTGACAGTAGGGTAAAACTGTGGGGGTCTGGAGCTCGCATTAGAGGTGTTGTTAGAATCTGGGGGGACATAATCTCCATCTCGACTAGAAGAGGCTCATCTACTAACAGCGACATAGTACAGAAGAGTGGGGCGTTAACCAGCATAGAAGGGGAGGCTGACAAGGCTTTGCAGGATTCCAAGTACCCCAATTTCAGGGCCCTGGATTCTGGCCATACCCCATGTACCCTCAAGGACCCCCACAGTTTTACCCTACTGTCAACAACCAGCCTTTTTTAGAAAGAGGTTGGGGCAGAGGGCGCGGAAGAAGAAGAGGGAATCAGCAACAACAACAAAAGAGAGTTCAATGGCAGGAATCCAACCAGAATGTGGTGGAAACCCGGAGCCACACCAAAAGGAGACCCTGATTGTCAATCTATCTCAAAGGACTCTGACAGATATTGAGACAAGAGTCCTAGAAAAGGGTCTTGGGTACGTTCCAACTCCCTGGCCAGACAGGTTTCAGGAACAGTGTGAACTACAAAAATTCTTTCGAAAGGTACGCCTTAAAGCCTTCTTTAATGAGACACCAACACCACAACAGACTGATTCGGGCTTACATAATGCCTCGACATTCACTCCCAACAATGGGATGGTACCGAACGAAGTCTTAACCTTCGAACAGGCCGTGCTTAAAGAGCTTGGAGACGGGGTAACCAAAAAACACTTCAAAAACATCTCTAATGAAGAGTTGACGGCTGTTAACTCTCTGGCCAATTACACCTCCATAACCATCAAACAGGCAGATAAAGGGGGAGCCACTGTGATAATGGCTACCAGTGACTATGACATTGAATGCCAACGGCAATTAGAGAATCAACAGAACTACACGCCAATCGCTAGTAATCCCGAGACATGATTACACCAAACCATAACATCAATGGTCTTCTCGGCAGAAAGCCAAGGGTGGCTAAGCAAAAAGGAGGCAGAAAGTTTGGTTAAAAAGGAGCCTAAGACTCCATATTTCTATACACTGCCAAAAATCCATAAGGGCGTTCATCCAGTCCCGGGACGTCCCATAGTATCCGGGATAGACTCGATACTTGAACCCCTGTCCAAGTTTTATGATCACTTCTTACAGCCATTGGTAAAACAGACACCCACATATCTACAGGACATGGCAGATGTGCTATGTTTACTAGCGAACTTCCCCAACGCCAGTAACATCAGTCTATTAGTCACCCTAGATGTAGAAGCCCTCTACACTAACATCCCGCAGAGGGCCACTCTAGGTGTGATTGAGGAAGCCTTCAACAAAACAGCCTGGGACTCGTCCACACCCAGCAGTTTTGTTTTGGAACTAGCAACACTGGTTTGACCGAAAATTTCTTTGAACTCAAAGGTCAATTATACCATCAGACCCAGGGAACTTCCATGGGGAGCACCACTGCCCCTAGTGCAGCTTGTTTGTACATGGCCTCTTTTGAAGAGGAATTCATTTTAAACGACTCCAACCCATACCAGGAAAATCTCTGCCTCTGGAAGAGGTTTATAGATGACATAATCATCTTCTGGCGAGGCAATGTGGATACATGTAATGATTTCTGCGTGTGGATTAACACCTTGAATCCATACCTCAAATTCACAAGCTCCATGTCAGTCAACCAAATTCCGTTCCTTGATCTCTTGATAAGGCTAGATAATGGTACCTTGAGCACAACAATATATAGGAAGCCAACGGATCGCAACAGCCTTCTACTGTTTAGTAGTTGCCAACCGCGTGCCCTTAAAGAGAATCTCCCTGTGGGACAGTTTCTGAGACTCCGCAGAAATTGTAGCCAATTGGGGGACTATAAAACAGAAGCAGAAACATTGGCAAAAAGTCTTGTGCAACGTAAATATTCCGCACGCAGTATTGCCCTATCAAAAAAACGCGCAAGGAACAATAACAGGGAGGCTCTATTAGAACCCAGACAAAAAGTAGAAACAGAGATGTTGACATGTGTAACAGCATATACTCCATCCTCCAATAGGATAAAAAATGTCATCAGGAAACATTGGGGCATATTAAATACTGGGAGCATGACCCTTGAACAACCACGATTTGCCTTCAGACGATGAAAGAATCTGAAAGACATACTGATCCATACCAGGCCTCAGACACGAATGGTTAACACACAAAGACAGTTGTGGGACCTCCCGCCTGTTCAGGGTCACTACCCGTGCAGCACTTGCACAGTCTGCGCCCTCACATCTGTGACTAAGAATATCATCTTCAATGCAACCTTCACTTGGGAATTGCGTAAACACACGAATTGTAATACAACAAATTGCATTTATATGATTACGTGTCCCTGCAATCTCAGATACATAGGGATGACTACACGTCCGGTCAAAGTGAGAATCACGGAACATCGTAGTAATTTCCGGTGTTGTAAAGTGAATACCAACTTGTGCACACACTTTTTTAACACCCAACATTCACCAGACTCTTTTCTTTGGGTGATTCTTGAAACATTAACTAAAATCAGCAAAGAAGCTTTGTTTTATAAAGAACAAAGATGTGTGCATCGTCTGTCTTCTGACAGACAAGGACTGAATGAGGACATGCCTTGGAGCGCTTTACGCACTCCAAAACTCCCTTGAATAGCATCTTATCACTGACACCTAGTGCCCTTCATTAGACCCAGTACATTAAGATTCACATTTATGTGATATTACATATTGGGGATACTTCGCTAGAGATGATAATGAAGCCTTATGGTGACTTCTACTCCATTCCAAAATGGCCCCCAAGCTTCCCAAAGATTACAAAATGGCCCCCAACCTCCTTTGCTCCTCTTTATCATGAATGGAGGACGCGCGAATCTCACGATGGTTGCCAACCAAGATTACTCTTAAACTCGACACATAACTTATTAGGTTATTCTCCTATCTGCATTTCACACAGTACGGGCGGTGCAATTTATATCTTTAGTAGCCTAACGTCCGCTCACCATGTATATACCTTCTATTTTAAACATGATGGATGCCCGGGCGGTCGAGTGCTTTATTAATCCCACAACCTCCAAAACCCAATACCTGATCTGAGTTGTTTCCATAGCCTTCCAATGTAGAAACTGACTGGCTGCTCAAGTCAGGGTATCCACTCCAAGATGGCGCCCGCAGTATAGAGAACAGCATAATGACTGTCCTCACTCACGCGAGCGGCCCAGCAACAGCTGGTAGCAATCAGGAGTTAACGAGGAGGAGCAGTGGGTATTTAAACCGGGCCTTTTCACTACACCACACCTCCCGGTCCCGGCAGCGGTGGGTAGGTCCTTGGACACATTGCGTACTACGCAAACGTGAGTACTATGTTAACCTTTATGGTCTGCTAATGTTCCGCACTCCCAACCCCTGTTAAAGGGTTTCCCAGCCAGTTTAAAACGTTCAACCATTTAGATGCACTTTCCCAACCTCCTTTACCTTTTTTTGTTTCTTTATCCCAACTTCAGTAACAAATATGAAGCCTGTATTGTTCCACCATAGCAGGGATTACTTTTCAATGATGTGGGCAATGTTAATGAACTACCCCTGAATGTTGTGCAGATAGCGTGATTTTGGAGTATGTCACTATATGTTCTAAGGAGGCCCACATATCCAATTTTTTAGTTGATTCAATAAAAACGCTATTACCTTTGCAAACTGGCAGCTTTGAACTGTTCCTTTTTATCTGCATACCCCTGTAGCAAATGGGGAAGTTCCTCATACCTTGACCTGCCGGGGTTTGATAAAGCAGTAGTATAACCCAAATAGGGTGAGTCTTGTGCTCTTTCTGTAGTTTTTGGTTTTTAATACACGGATGCGGTCATTACACACATGAGCAATAATGTGACCACTTCAATATTTGGCACCTGGTGTTTATATGCCTGTAACACCTCACCACTGTGTGCTGTGATTTAGACACACAGGGAATAGGACAGTAGTGTTTGATACTTGTGATATTGGTTTGACATCATACATTAATATGTGATTTTCTCTCCATAATAGGTAGAACCAAAACTACCAACCATTAGACAGAGTAAGTCATGGTGGCTTAAATCCCTAACATTAATTCATTATTGTTTTCCAGTCCACCTAAGTGTAGATAGTTTTTTAACTGTAGGTCCTGACGAATCGCCTCTAGACTTGTAGAATTGCGAAGAAACATGTTGACCAACCACACGGAAGAGCGCCACACCTAAGACATTAACTTAGCATTGCGCCTTTCCTCTTTATTTTAATCAGGGTAGGAGACCCCACAATTAAAGTTATTTTTGCTGGTACTCCCAACCCTGTTTTAACTCACATCAACATCATACACCACTTATTCATCTACACTCACTAAATCTCTCACACCCACGGCACCAAACGGCTATTTGGAAAAAGATCTCCACCAAGTGCCCTCATCGGGAGCCCGTCAGGCATTGCAGCGCCGGCCAGACGAGGAGCAGCCCGATGATGAAGCATGACACCCAACTGGGTGTGTGAGGGCATTACATTCCAAAGAAATGGATTCCCATCTCTTTTGACTCTGTAGCCTACTGTCCCTTGTATATTCCTAAATTCTAGATCATTCAGGAACAGCACAACTTTAATTTTCATAGTACCCATGTGATTGGCATGACCTACCCTATCAGACCCCATTAAATAATAGGGCAGGGGGATTAAAACTACATAGAAGTCCCTATCCCACAATAGAGCATGGCAGTTTAGAGGCCAGCAGCTTTTTCTGCACTTGCATGTGTGCACTGCTGAATCCTGAGGTCAGTTTAAAAGCAGCCCTGGGTGGCGGGACTGCTTTTAAAAAGGAAATTGTGTCCAAACCCGACTTTGGTGTTTGGGGCACTTAAACATGGATAACCTACAATGTTTTGGCATATTAGGAACCCCCAGGATCTCCCGTAGGTGTCCCAGGGGTGGGAGGTCAGGTATTTATAAGGTAGACCCTTATAAAATGAGTTTTATATGCCCTGGGTTAAGTGAGATTTCACATTTCACTCCCCACATTGTGATAAAGTGCTGCCCAAATTCATCTTTGATGCTAGGAGCACTGTGGAAGGAGGATCTGCAATATTTCTACAGATTCAGAACCCCTAAAGTCTCCCCTAGTTGTCCCATGGGGTGGGGGTCCTGTAGATATAAGCGAAGTACTTATAAAATATGTTTTTATAAGCCCTAGTGCTGGAACAATGGCCTAAGTCATGTTTCCCATTGCAAATTCCATGCCACATAGGTTAACATGGCAAGATGTTATTCACTAATAACTCCTGATAGGAGAATGATAGAACTTCCATTCAAAGACTTCCCAGAATGGTAGTGATAAATCCAACAATATCATATTGTTGAATTTCTCCTAAAATGTACAGACAAGAAGTTATAAGACTTTCTTGTTTGTAAGTCCAGATTCAGCCTTCCAGTGGTCTGTCCTGATTGGTCAGAGTTAAGTGGATTAGCCAGGCTGCTTGAAGAGGTGATAAAGAGCCCCTGGGGTTAACCAGCTCTGCTGGGAGGGCAGTGTGCTGCTACACATGAATGCCAGAGCAGGGGGAGGAGTCTTAAACCATGGTCTTCCAAGAGAAGGGGAGGCCTCAGTGTCATTTACAACTTCACTCTTTTGACCCCAAAGCCAGAGCTAGGCTTATGGAAGGAATGCACAGATGCAAGGGGGAGAGTCTATGGAAAGTAGCCATCCTAGGGGTGTGTTTAGCCAGCTCTTACCTCCCTGCTGGAAAATCAGCCATTATGAATTTGGAGGATTTGGTGCACCCTGGGACAAAATAATGCCACACTCTACAGGATTTGGTCATAACCTTGGGGAGTTTCCCTGCTCCCCTTGGTCAGGAGTGACCTCCTGCTTCACCCAGAGAACTTGGAATAAGTATCTGAGAGGGGCAGAGTCTCTCAGATCTGCTGCTTGAAACTTAAGAAAGCAAGACGTTGCCATGCTGAGACGTTTGGTGTGCAATTTCTAAGGCCTGACCTCTGAAGACTGCACCACCTGGAACTACAGCCCGGTGAACTACCTTGCTGTAAAAGAACTAAAGAGTGGACTCCCTGCAAGATACAGGTTAACAGAGCTCACCTGGAACATCACCACCAAGGATCCTCAACCTGGAGAACTACCAGTGGATTTGTAAGGGTTTTGTCCAAGTGGATTGTGGGAACTGAAGTCCTCAACTTTCAAGGACCATCTTGGAGCTTCCAGACCCTTGGAGTGAGTTTGAGACACTTTGGGACCCTTTGGGGAACTTCAGGAAGAAGTTCCAGACGTTTGGAGAACTTTGGAGCAACTTTGAAAAAAAGCTCCATAAGGGGACCGACTCAACCTGGCCAGCCAAGCCGCCTGCCTTCAACCGCGAGCCGGCCAAGCCATTCAGGTTCATCCCGCTGAAAGCTCCATAGGACCGACTTCCAGAGTTTAACCGGTAGTAGAAGAAATCCGAGGTCGGCGAACCCTCACCAAATCCGGCCTGGTGAAGAGCATCGAGGGACCCCGCGAGAAAAAGCTCCGTAAAAGTTTGTAAGTCCGAACGAAGAAAAGGTGACTGGGAGCAACCCGAAAGCCAAGCCGCCTGCCTTCAACCGCGTGTCGGCCTGGATCCTAGGTTTGCTCCGCTGGAACGCTCCGGAGGTTGGACTTCCATAAGTTTGACCGGGAGCTCACCGCAAGGCAATCCGGCGAACCCTCACCGAATCCGGACAGGCTGAGAGCTTCGAGGGACCCCGCAAGAAAGAGCTCCAGAAAAGTTTCTAAGTCTGAAGGTAAAAACTGTGACCGGGACCTACCGCGTGTTGTAGCCGCTCAGGGCTCCATCGCGGTCGGCCTGAAACTTTGACTTTGAGCCGGTCTATCGCGACCAGATATCCCAATAGGGTGCTATATGTTTCTAAGTGCTATATAATGCTAAATCTTTGAAAATTCATATCTCCGGTTCCCTACATTGGATTTTTGTCGTTTTGGTGTCATTTTAAAGATAAGAATATTTCCTATTTTTATAAATTAGTGTTGGATTTTTATTAAGTGTTGTGTCTTAATTATTTACTGAATTTGTGTTTTTAAATGCTTTACATACTTGTCTTTGAAGTTAAGCCTGTCTGCTCGCAGCCACGTTACCAAGGGATGAGCATAGGAATAATTTTCTAAGACCTATTCTGAGCCCTATACTGTGTTAGTGGCCTTATTGCCAGTGGCAGACCTACATTTGCCCATCCCAATAATCCACTTTCCAACAGCATCCATTTCTCATTCCCACATGGCATCTATTTCATATTCCCACATGTGTCCAGTTCACATTCCAACATGCATCCATTTCACATTCCCACATGCATCCATTTCACATTCACACATATTTCCATTTCTTTCTATTCCCACATGCGTCCATTTCACATTCCCACATGCGTCCATTTCACATTCTCATATGCGTCCATTTCACATTCCCACATGCATCCATTTCACTCTCCCACATGCGTCCATTTCACCTTCCCCCATTTGTCCATTTCACATTCCCACCTGGTATCCATTTTACATTCCCCCATGGCATCCATTTCACATTCCCACGTGTCCATTTCACATTCCCACATGAGTACATTTCAGATTCCCACATTTGTCCATTTCACATACCCACATGGCATCTTTTTCTCATTCCCACATACCATCCATTTCACATTCCCACATGTGTCCATTTCACATTCCCACATGCGTCCATTCCACACTCCCACATGCGTCCATTTTACATTCCCCCATTTGTCCATTTCACATTCCTACGTGGCATCCATTTCAGATTCCCTCATGGCATCCATTTCACATTTCCACATGTGTCCATTTCACATTCCCACATGCGTACATTTCGCAGTCCCACATTTGCCATTTCTATTCCCACATGCAGCCAGTTCACATTCCCACGTGCCATCCATTTAAAAAAGTCAAAAATCTTTATTTCGGCTATACAGCCATAAAAGCACAGATGATTAAGACGATACCTAAGACAATTAATTATTATGAACAAAAAAGTTTTAAAATTATTATACAAGTTTCATCAAATATGTGTGGGTTGAGATGCCGCATTTAGTTATCCCCCAACTACACAACCCCTAAAATTAATTAATGACCCTATGGATCAAGTGTAGCCAGGATATCCTATGTAGGAGCATATAAAAACATTTAAAACAATTGGATTTAAAACATTTAAAAGATAATTTAGAAGAGAAAGATTAAGATTAGACATCAGGAGATAAAAATTGCAGGACATTTCCCCTAAATAAAGTGCTGTTCAAAAATAGTACAGAACAATTTCTAGTAAAGAGCCACAGTTTAAGTATTGCCCTTCTCATTTCCCTTTATAATACCTTTACGTATGCACCACATCACAAATAAAATTTTCGAGGTAACAACTACGAATAATGGGTGTGTCTCGTATTTCAGTAGCCTAAAAACCTCGATGTGGTTTCTCAACCCCAAGTTTCTACAAGGCTGTAGAACCCACTTAGATCTAGACCTTTTATAGGCAGGGCAAAATAGCATGACATGGAGTTCTGTTTCTTCTGAAAGATTACACCCAGGACAATCTGATCTAGTTGCTCCCTTCCATTTTTTTGTAAATGTTCGGAGCGGGAGCGTCCCATGTCTAAATTGTAAGAACAACTTCTTTGCCATGAATGGTTGTATATTGTCCAAGACCAGTTCCAGAAATTTAGATGTCAAGCAGCATGAATTCATACTCTGGAACAATAGGGCCAATTTATATTCTTTAAAGGCTAGAGATAGGAATTTTTTGGGGATGGACGGGCAGGTCTCTTCAGGGGTTGCCCACATATTTACCCATCCTAGAGAATGGCAAGTACTCCTAATGTATGACAGCCAAGATAAATTTCCAGCACCCAATATGGACATAACATCCCTCAGTTCCTCCCTATAAGTGGATAACTCGGGGGTGCTCCATAGGCGACGCCAGAATAAAAGAGGGCGAGCGGCAATTATGTCTGCAATAGGTCCTATACCCAAATCCATCCTAAGTGGGGTTAAAGGAGTACTTTTTGGGAGGGCCAATAATTGCCTAATAAATGTGTTCTCTGTGGCGGATAGGGTCTGGAATGGGCAATGTCCCCAAAGTTCAGCTCCATAAAGTGAGGCTCCCCTTGCTTGGGTTTTATAGATTTCTGCTGGCGGACCAACCACTTTTTGGGTGCAATTTTTGTGGACTTTTAAAATGCCCCCTATTGACTGAGCTAATTTCAAATGAGCTTTCTTGATTTGGGTCCCCCAGTCCATCTTATCATTAAGTGTGAGACCCAAGTAGTCAAAGATGGAGACTTTCTCTAGAACCCTACCCTCCAATTGTGGGTGCGGACAATTGGTGGTGGTGGCATGGAAGACCATATATTTTGTTTTCTGGAGATTTATCTCCAGATTCCTCTTCCTGCAAAATGCACTAAACTCTTCCAAAACCCGCTGCATACCCATTGGTGATTTAGACAGGAGTAGGGTATTGTCCGCAAACATTAAGGCTGGTATTTTACGGTTCGCTAGCCTTGGTGAGTCTATGTCCTTCACTGACAGGAGCGTTTCTATTAGACAATTTAGGAAAAGGGAAAAGAGGGTTGGAGCTAACACACATCCCTGCCTCACCCCTTTCTCCACTGGAAAGGGGGCTGTCAATTCTCCTTTCCTACCATATCTAACCCTCGCGTAGGTGCCTTCATGTAGGCGCTTCAACTGCTGGCAGAGATAAACTGGTACACCCATGTCATGGAGTAGGCCCCAAAGCTGGTCATGCCGCACCATATCGAATGCGGACTTAAGGTCCACAAAATTTAAATAAAGGCTGCCACCCTCCAAGGTTACGGTTTTCCAATGAATCAGCTGCAATCTGAAAATTTGATCGATGGTCGAGGTTTTAGACCTAAAGCCTGCTTGTAGGGGCGTTAGTACATTCATCTCGTCCATCCATGATTGCAGCCGACCCAAAAGGACTCGGGCAAATAGCTTTTGGGTGACATCGATAAGGCTTATTGGCCGATAATTTGCCGGATTGTGCGGAGAGCCTTTTTTAAGATAGGAATAATTTCTGCACCGGCCCAAGTCGGAGGGAGAGCCATACCCTGGAGGATGGCATTGAACCAGATCTGTAGATAGGGTGCCCACACTGTTTGTTCATTTCTAAACAGGTCACCTGGTAGTCTATCCAACCCCGGTGCCTTGTTTGGTAGCAATTTACCCAACGCCATGGTGACTTCTGCCAATGTGCAGGATGGTATACCCGTGTTTAGGGGGTTTTGGGCTATGTCAATTGCACTATTTACTGCACCTTCATCTATGGGGCTAGAATATAAAACTTTAAAATGGGATCTCCAGGCTTCTTGCTCCCAGGTTTGGTTCCGATGGCAAAGTTGCCTTCGAACTTACCGGTCTTTACAAGATTCCAGAAGCCTCTCATGTCTCTATTGTCTAGGGCTATCTTAATTGCTTCCCATTTTTCAATCTCCCAGGCTGCTTTGGCTTCGGCTAGGGTTTTTTTATAATGTGTCCTGTTCTTTATCCCAAGTAGCAATCCGCGTTTTGCTTCCCTACATGCTTTGTTATACCAGGGTTGTTTAAGTTTAGGGACGGGGTTGTTATTGTTTTCGGGGGTATGGAAGAACTCCGCCAAACTTGAAAACATGTCTTGGTGATTTCTGCCTAGCAGCAGCTGGTATTCACAGCCTTGACTCTTTTCTGACAGACAAAACGCGATCTCTAAAAAGGGAATAATTTGTTTGTACAGGGTGGCCCTTTTTTCGATAGAGGCTGCAAATGTTCCCCAACGTACTGTTCTCCCTCCTTCTGCTGCAATTAAGTTTGGGGCAGGTTGTCTTGTCAGGCCCTGGTCGTCTTTGAATTGGGAGTAGGCTATCTCTAACACCAATGGATTATGATCACTTTCACATCGAGATTGGACCGAAAAGTCCAAGATTCTATGCCAGTTCTCGACGTCTACCAAGATGTAGTCAATGGTGGAGGCCTGTCCCAATTTGTTAAAAGTTGGGTTGCCTGGGCTGTCGGAGGGGAATCGGCCATTACATGCCCTGAGCGAGTGGCTGAGTGTGAGTGAGTTCATTTGAAGAGCAAGGGGAGTCCAGCCCCTTATTGGGTAAATGTTACATTCAGGAATGGCCCAAACAGAGTCTTCCTCACTTGATATAGTAGTGCATAGGCCATTAAGAGGTTCATAGTGGCAATTAAAATCCCCTCCAATAATTGTATGTACAGACTCAGGTAAAGTGGAGAGGTAGTGCTTGGGATCATTGGTGTTAGGGAGAGTCGTCTCTCAGTGCATTTTATCTCACTAGAGACAGCCCCAATTGCCTGTCTTAACATTTTGTCAATAGCTGTGGGTTCCACACTAGGGGTTCGCACAGATGGTTTCTGTCTAGTGCTTGGCCTTAGGGTCGGGCTGTACTCTTCCCCATACTTGTACAATTGCTGTGCTACCTTGGTGAAAGGGAAATTCAAATAAGATTGTGTTTCAACTGTGCAAGATGAGCGAAGTCCCAACAATGCTAGCTGTACTTCATGCCCAAAGCAACACACCTTAGAACCCAAAAAAATAACTCTCCCTAATTCAACAAAATGTAGCCAGGGTCAATCATTAGGCATATCAAAACGGCTTGACGGTGGGTGGCCCAAACCAGTCCCAATCAGTTTCAAATTAACCCGCCCTGGTCCCGAGCAGCGCTTGACGAGTACCTGGAGGCGCTGGTGTGGCGCTGTTTTACCGTCAGCGGGCCAGGACTGCTGGGGTTGTAGGCCGTTCCCCTCCCGGCGAGTAGGTGGCTCCAGTGGCACGCCCCTACTGTCTGACTAGAGATCAGTTTAACACAATGCGAGCACTAAAGTGCAGAGTGTAGTACAGAAGCCTGGGGCGTAGGATAAGTACAAGACCTACTTCAAGAAGAGTAATATAGACACTCCTTAGCCGTCAGTGTCGGTGCAAACTACGCTAAGGACGTATAGATGGCGAAGCGACCATTGGGCTTGTTGTCATCCAAAAGATAAAGTCAAATATGCCACAGAACCAACAGTACCTCCAAGCAAGCTCCTGGCCCTGCACGATGATCCTCAGATGCAGATGAAAGGGGGGTGGCCCTGCCCTGCCTCTTCCTGTCGCTGACGGGCGCAGACGGGCCCGCCCTTGGCCCGGGCTTCGCCCGCGCGCGTCCCACGCTGCGGGAGGCCTGTGTGACCTTTATCGCGCCTCCGGGCGCGGAAAGCGGCGTCACGGCTGGCGCCGCCGCTTGGGCTGCTGGGCATTGGAGTCTCCTCGCGGTGGCCGTTCCCCTCACGGCAGCGGGAGCAGGAGAGAGCTGTCGTTCGCCGTTCCCCTCACGGCTGGTGCAAAGGTGAGAGTGCCATCCATTTCACATTCCCACATGCATCCATTTCTATTCCCACATGCATCCATTTCACATTCCCACATGCCTTCATTTCACATTCCCACATGGTATCCATTTCATATTTCCACATGGCATCCATTTCACATTCCCACGAGGGATCCATTTCACAATCCTACATGGCATCCATTTCACAATCGCACATGGCATCTATTTTCCCATTCCCACATGGCATCCATCAGCGGGGAGACAGAGAGGACGCCTCCGGGAAGAACAGCTGAAAGCACTGAAACTAGACAAAAGTCTAAGTAGGTCCTTCCACCTCAGTCCTCCCATGGAGCGTTTAGGGTAGAAATACAGGAGTTACTCTCAGTGGTACTATACCAAGAGGGAAGTATCCACCTACGTAGTGTTTTTTAACCCTCCCCTGATCTAGCGACAGGATTTTCCTTCCATTTTTCACTAGTTAAAAGGAAGTGAACACATAGGGTATATAACCCCCCGCTTTTCCCCCCCGTTTTTAGGTCCTGAAGAATGCTACGTACTCCTTCGGGGACACCTCAGCAGAAACATGTCGACCGCATTTCATACGGTGAAGGGAGAATAATATCCCATACCACCGTTCACTTAGTTTTTAACCACCATACATTTACCATTTGAATAAAGCATAGCACATGGACTAATGTAATGGTTTTTAATTCACTTATCACTCCCCACGGCCATCACTTAGATTTAGAAGTGCATCCCTGTCTCCAGTTGTATGCCCGCCCTCTATCAAACCAAGTTTTTAGAGGGCGAGGACAGCCGATGATGAAGCATGACACTGGGCGGTGTGTGAGGCCAGTCCGTAACTTTTTATGAGATGCCCCCACTGGTAGTGCATCTCTATAGAACTCTGTAGATAAACATAGGAATTGATTCAAGGGGCAGCCCACTTTTGTGTATTCATGAGATAGTGGAGGCTGGCTTGCCCTTTGGCCCCGCGCCTCTGGTTCCCCACCCTCAGCAACATTGCTGGGGTTAGTGTGTGTGATCCATTTCACATTCCCACATGCATCTATTTCACATTCCCACATGTGTCCATTTCTATTCCCACGTGTCCATTTCACATTTGCACATGGCATCCATTTCCCATTCCCACATGGCATCCATTTCACATTCCCACATGCATCTATTTCACATTCCCACATGTGTCCATTTCTATTCTGGTCTACACATGCAAATACTGTCTGAAATACGAGCTCTGGTTCACATGGGCACGCACTGTCTGAAATAGGGCCTCTGGTCCACACGTGCGCACACTGTCTGAAATATAAGCCCTGGTCCACACGTGTGCACACTGTCTGAATTATGAGCTCTGGTCCACACGTGCACACACTGAAATACGACCTCTGGTTCACACGTGCACACGCTGTCTGAAATACGACCTCTGGTTCACACGTGCACACACTGTCATAAGTACGACCTCTGGTTCACACGTGCACACGCTGTCTGAAATACGACCTCTGGTTCACACGTGCACACACTGTCATAAGTACGACCTCTGGTCCGCACGTGCACACACTGTCTGAAATACGACCTCTGGTTCACACGTGCACACACTCTCTGAAATACGACCTCTGGTTCACACGTGCACACACTGTCTGAAATACGACCTCTGGTTCACACGTGCACACACTGTCTGAAATACGACCTCTGGTCCGCACGTGCACACACTGAAATACGACCTCTGGTTCACACGTGCACACGCTGTCATAAGTACGACCTCTGGTTCACACGTGCACACGCTGTCATAAGTACGACCTCTGGTTCACACGTGCACACACTGTCATAAGTACGACCTCTGGTCCGCACGTGCACACACTGTCATAAGTACGACCTCTGGTCCGCACGCGCGCACTGTGAAATATAAGATCCTCTGTGTCCATCTATAATGTTTGTGTCTGAAGTGCAAACTCGTGTCTGCATATGCACACACCGCTTGACATAGGAATGTACAGGGTTAGACGCCTACAGTTTAGGGACAGTGGAGATAAGACGCCAAATATACTACCAAAGAAATACGTATTTTAAAAGCTTGCCGTTCAGGGCAGCAACAAACCAGCGCTTTCTGCTCCACCAGCATGCACTAAAGCGCCAAGTGCGTGCTCTTTAGCGCCAGGAGCTGGGAGCTATAATAACTCTTCTTTCTCGCGCTATGCACGTGTCCTTCATAGAAGACAAGTGGCCACGGCGGTGATGCCTCGGTACAGGGGGAGTTCTCATCCTGCCTGGAGGTAGCGCCTGTGTTTCCCTTCTGCTTTGCTGTGTGTAGCGCTGCTTCGCTTTACACACTGAAAACGAAACTAGAAGAAATTATCATAGACATAAAAATCAGACATGTGAGAGGGTTCCCTCACGGTTCACAGCAGACACATTCAGATCCGGGGCGGAGCTTCTAACTACTGACCCCGACGCGCTGTGTGACCCTCTGCAGTCTGTGCCTGGATTAATGCAGCCATTTCTCACGAGGCGCTCACCTCGGGGTGCTTCAGGCTGAGACAGGGCAGGCTGGCAGGAAACTTTCCTAGGTCACTTTTTGGAGATGGATACATAATTGAAGGGGCAGCAGCATCACCGGAACCAGGTACCGGGGCTGGAAGATGCGAAATGGATCAGGACATTTCCGTCATTTCCCTTATTCTGAGTGATTAACACGTTCCTCGTGTGTAGCGCCTCGTATCTGGTGTGTGGTATTAAAGCGCCTCGGTCCGAGCCACAGTCCTGCCCCCGGCGCCTCTGGGCAGGTCCAGGGGAGCAGTGTCTCTCTTCGGGGCCTGTGCATAGCGCCCAGAGGCTCAGGGCGGAGTCAGAGGCGCTGTATGGGGTGAAATGAACTCTGGGCTCCTCTGTCCTTAATGAGAATCCTTCACCGAGAGCTCCTGTGAGAAGCACTTGAGAGGCCTGTCCAGGGGCTCAGAGGAGACGAGGCCTATCCAGGGGTGCAGAGGAGGAGAGGCCTGTCCAGGGGTGCAGAGGAGGAGAGGCCTGTCCAGGGTGCAGAGGAGGTGAGGCCTGTCCAGGGGTGCATAGGGGTGGTTCCTGTCCAGGGGTGCAGAGGAGGTGAGGTCTGTCAAGGGGTGCAGAGGAGGAGAGGCCTGTCCAGGGGTGCAGAGGAGGCGAGGCCTGTCCAGGGGTGCAGAGGAGGGGGCTGTAGAGGAGGTGAGGCCTGTCCAGGGGTGCAGAGGAGGTGATGCCTGTCCAGGGGGTGCAGAGGGGATGAGGCCTGTCCAGGTGGTGCAGAGGAGGGGGGTGCAGAGGAGGTGAGGCCCGTCCAGGGGGTGCAGAGGAGGTGAGGCATGTCCTGTGCTGCGGGTGCAGAGGAGGTGAGGCTTGTCCAGTGGTGCAGAGAGGTGAGGCATGTCCAGGAGGGATGTAGAGGAGGTGAGGCCTGTCCAGGGGTGCAGAGGAGGTGAGGCCTGTCCAGGGGTGCAGAGGAGGTGAGGCCTGTCCAGGGATGTAGAGGAGGTGAGGCCTGTCCAGGGGTGTAGAGGAGGCAAGGCCTGTCCAGGGGTGCAGAGGAGGTGAGGCATGTTCAGGGGTGTAGAGGAGGTGCGGCCTGTCCAGAGGGGGGTGCAGAGGAGGTGAGGCGTGTCCAGGGGGTGCAGAGGAGATGAGGCCTATCTTGTGCTGGGGGTGCAGAGGAGGTGAGGTGAGCCTGTCCAGGGGGTGCAGAGGAGGTGAGGCCTGTCCAGGGTGTGCAGAGGAGCTGAGGTCTGTCCGGGGGTGCAGAGGAGGAGAGGCCTATCCAGGGGTGCAGAGGAGGTGAGGCCTGTCCACGGGGTGCAGAGGAGGTGAGGCCTGTCCAGGGGTGCAGAGGAGGTGAGGCCTGTGCTGTGGGCGCAGAGGAGGTGAGGCCTGTCCAGGGGGTGCAAAGGAGATGAAGACTGTCCAGGGTGCAGAGGAGGTGAGGCCTGTCCAGGGGTGCAGAGGAGGTGAGGCATGTCCAGGGGTGCAGAGGAGGTGGGGCCTGTCCAGGGGTGCAGAGGAGGTGAGGTCTGTCCAGGGGTGCAGAGGAGGTGAGGCCTGTCCAGGGGGGTACAGAGGAGGTGAGGCTTGTCCAGGGGTGCAGAGGAGGAGAGCCCTGTCCAGGGGGCACAGAGGAGGTGAGGCATGTCCAGGGGTGCAGAGGTGGTGAGACCTGTCCTCACTATGGGGTGCTGTTGAGGTGAGGCCTGTCCAGGGGGTGCAGAGGAGATGAGGCCTGTCCTGTACTTGGGAGTGGGGGGTGCAGAGGAGGTGATGCCTGTCCACAGGGGTGCAGAGGAGGCGAGGCCTGTCCAGAGGGGTACAGAGGAGGTGATGCCTGTCCTGTGCTGAGGAGGCGAGGCCTGTCCACAGGGGGGGCAGAGGAGGCAAGACCTGTCCACAGGGGTACAGAGGAGGCGAGGCCTGTCCAGGGGGTGCAGAGGCGGTGATGCCTATCCCGGAGGTGCAGAGGAGTTGAGGCCTGTCCCGGGGGTGCAGAGGAGGTGAGGCCTGTCCAGGGGTTCAGAGGAGGTGAGGCCTGTCCAGGAGGTGAGGCCTGTCCTGGGATGCTGAGCAGGTGAGGCCTGTCCGGGGGTGAGTGCAGATGCCTGTCCAGGGGGTGCAGAAGTGGTGAGGCCTGTCCTGTACTTGGGAGTGGGGAGTGCAGATGAGTTGAGGCCTGTCCTGTGCTTGGGGGTGTAGAGGTGATGGGGCCTGTCCTGGGGGCTGTAGAAGAGGTGAGGCCTGTCCAGCTGGTACAGAGCAGAGGTGAGGCCTGTCCTCTACTGGGGTGAAACCTGGCCTGAAGGGGTAGACGGTGAGGCCTGTCCTGACTCTGCATGATTTACTATATGGTAATACTTCCTTGAAATGTTGCTCATTTTGCCCCTCCTTCAGGCCATATGAAACCAGTGTTTGCCCCCACCCACACTCTTGACCAGACAGTTCCCCGGATCCAGTTATTACAGGCTCACCTGTCAAGAGAACTGACAGACAGAATAGGACCTTTCCTGCTGGTGGACACTGAACGCTTCCTGTTAGTCACTCCATTGGGTGCAATCCCATTGGTACTGCGGCTGCACAGAAGCAATGCACTTGGGTACATTCCCTGACCTCACCTATCAAACTATCAGGAGCCCCCTCCGATCCCACATGACTGCCCTAGAGTGCTCTAATCGGCCCCAAATCCGTTAGATCACCCTCCAAACAAACTTCTCTCCATCAAAAATATGTTTCATCTCAAAAGATTTCACCAGGTTCATCTAAAGGATGAGAGGTGAGCAGTGCACATTCGAACAGCATCCTCGTATCCATCAGGACACACCAAAGCTGCTCCAATTTATGAAAGAGTTGAAGATGCATCTCGTTAAAGAACCCTACATCACAAGTGCATTAACCGTCCACAAAGCAGCTACGTCTCCTATCACTTTATTCTTGTCTTTGACCATCTACAGCGCTCCATTGCCTTTTCGCTGGGTTCATGCCATAGTAATACCATATACATACATACATACATCCTTATTGGCATGACCAGTGGGCCCTTGTTCAGCTTCCCTGTCCGCTCATATACCCTGTGCTGGGAAGCCGTGCTGCTCTCCATTCACTGTTGTCGGCCACGGAATGGGTCACCACCCATCGTTCAAGGCATTGCTTCACTCCTTGCCCTTCCAGGGCAGTGGTCACTAATTGCACATCGTCATCCAATCTGCGTCTTTTTCACTTGCTCACGGGCTGCCTGGTTCCCATCACAACGGAGGGCCTTCAGGTCCTGCCATCCCGAATGTCCCTCACTGACTTGCTGACCCCGGCATCGCCCACCAGCCATTTGACTCACATATTGTAGGTGACATGTCCCCTGCTGCCTCCAACTGTCTTCAGTGCCCTTTGGGGTGGGTCGCCTCCCTTCCACTCCTGGTTCACTTTAAGATCAGAGATTGGATGCATTGATGCCTTGTTGCTGCCGTTTCTCAGCATTCGGTTGCAAGCTGCATCAGCTTAAAGTTGAATTGCTGTTGCTCAGAGAGCATGGTTTCTATAAATGTAAGAGTCTGGTTGACTGATTTATGGAGGGTGGGCAGAATTATGTACAAAGACTTTAACATGACATATGTCAACCAGATTGATTTCATTTGTATGTTTCATGGGCTCTAAATGGAAAGATGGGGTTATGAAGAAGCGGGCTTAGCTGTTTGGATATGCTCTCTGAGACTGTGTGTGGGCTGTATGTTGACTCAGACCTTGTTCAGCCTGTGTGTGGGCTGTATGTTCACTCAGACCTTGTTCAGCCTGTGTGTGGGCTGTATGTTCACTCAGACCTTGTTCAGACTGTAGGTGTGCTGTATGTTGAGTCAGAGCTTGTTCAGCCTGTGGGTGCGCTGTATGTTCACTCAGACCTTGTTCAGCCTGTGTGTGGGCTGTATCTTCACTCAGACCTTGTTCAGCCTGTGTGTGGGCTGTATCTTCACTCAGACCTTGTTCAGCCTGTGTGTGGGCTGTATCTTCACTCAGACCTTGTTCAGCCTGTGTGTGGGCTGTATGTTGACTCAGACCTTGTTCAGCCTGTAGGTGTGCTGTATGTTGACTCACAGCTTGTTCAGCCTGTGTGTGGGCTGTATGTTGACTCAGACCTTGTTCAGCCTGTAGGTGTGCTGTATGTTGACTCAGACCTTGTTCAACCTGTAGGTGTGCTGTATGTTGACTCAGAGCTTGTTCAGCCTGTGGATACACTGTATGTTCACTCAGAATTTCCTGTACCTGTGGGTGCGCTGTATGTGCACTCAGACCTTGTTCAGCCTGTGGGTGCGCTGTATGTGCACTTAGACCTTGTTAAGCCTGTTGGTGGGCTGTGTGTTCACTCGGACCTTGTTCAGCAAGTGATCATGGTTCATTGTGTGTCCATTGTAGTGGGTGAACAGACATAATATCGAGTTGGAAATATCGAGTAGCAGTAATATCGAGTCCAAAATCTCGGACTACAAAAATATCGACAGTCAGAATATCGTTGTCAAGAATATCGAGTTGAAGGTAATCTAGTTTTTAAAAATATCGAAGTAATTAATATCATTAGCAAAAATATTGTTGTTAAAAATATCGTTGTTTGATTTAGTGTTATGTATTTTAGTGTGTATTTTACATGTATGTGTTCTATTTTTTTGTGTAAGTATTACATTTGTTTTTTAATATATATGTCAAATTTTTAGAAGTTATGAAGTATTTTTATAGCGCGTTGTGGGTTTATAGGGGAATAGGGTGGGAAGTACTTTAATTATAATTAATTAATAAATAATGTTGATTAATATTTATGTATTTAATATTTTATATTGTTAATTGTGGTAATTAGTTAATTATTAATTAGATATTAATTGGTTGTTAATTAATAATAATTATTTGTTAAATAAATTAATTGTGTTATTTTTTTAGGAGTGGGTTGTGGGTTGATAGGGGAGTAGGCTGGGAAGTAATTTAATTTTAATATATTTTTTACAATTTTTTATTATAATTATTTTAAGTTGTTTTATAGTGTTAATAGTGTGAATTGTTTTTAAATTGCTTGTTATTTTAATTAATTATTAATTAATTATGTTAATAGTGTTATGTTTTACAATATTCGTGGTGTCATTTATAGGGCAATATGGTGGGAGGTAATTTTTTTAAATTAATTGTTTGTTAATTAATTTTAAATATTTTGCTTGAGTGGGAATAGTAATTTTACCCCTCCGCTATCCAACACTTTCCCTACTGTTTCACTCGCTGGAGTGGGAATAGTAATTTTATCCCCTACGCTATCCAACACTTTCCCTACTGTTGTACCTGCTGGAGTGGGAATAGTAAATTATTCCTCTCAGCTATCCAACACTTTCCCTACTGTTGCACTCCCTGGAGTGGGAATAGTAATTTTATCCCCTACGCTATCCAACACTTTCCCTACTGTTGTACCTGCTGGAGTGGGAATAGTAAATTATTCCCCTTTGTTATCCAACACTTTCCCTACTGTTGCACTCGCTGGAGTGGGAATAGTAATTTATTCCTCTCAGCTATCCAACACTTTCCCTACTGTTGCACTCACTGGAGTGGGAATAGTAATTTATTCCTCTCAGCTATCCAACACTTTCCCTACTGTTTCACTTGCTGGAGTGGGAATAGTAATTTTTACCCCTCCGCTATCCAACACTTTCCCTACTGTTGCACTCACTGGAGTAGGAATAGTAAATTATTCCCCTCCGCTATCCAACACTTTCCCTACTGTTGCACTCTTTGGAGTGGGAATAGTAATTTTTACCCCTACGCTATCCAACGCTTTCCCTACTGTTGCACTCTCTGGAGTGGGAATAGTAAATTATTCCCCTCCGCT
The DNA here is from genome assembly GCA_963921515.1 of Calotriton arnoldi. NCBI lineage: Eukaryota > Metazoa > Chordata > Amphibia > Caudata > Salamandridae > Calotriton > Calotriton arnoldi. The sequence continues at coordinate 72,036 of CAWUFW010017978.1, forward strand.
ATCCAACACTTTCCCTACTGTTGCACTCTTTGGAGTGGGAATAGTAAATTATTCCCCTCCGCTATCCAACACTTTCCCTACTGTTGCACTCTTTGGAGTGGGAATAGTAATTTTTACCCCTACGCTATCCAACACTTTCCCTACTGTTGCACTCACTGGAGTGGGAATAGTAATTTTTACCCCTACGCTATCCAACACTTTCCCTACTGTTGCACTCACTGGAGTGGGAATAGTAATTTATTCCTCTCAGCTATCCAACACTTTCACAACTGTTGCACTTGCTGGAGCGGGAATAGTAATTTATTCCTCTCAGCTATCCAACACTTTCCCTACTGTTTCACTTGCTGGAGTGGGAATAGTAATTTTTACCCCTCCGCTATCCAACACTTTCCCTACTGTTGCACTCACTGGAGTAGGAATAGTAAATTATTCCCTCCGCTATCCAACACTTTCCCTACTGTTGCACTCTTTGGAGTGGGAATAGTAATTTTTACCCCTACGCTATCCAACGCTTTCCCTACTGTTGCACTCTCTGGAGTGGGAATAGTAAATTATTCCCTCCGCTATCCAACACTTTCCCCTACTGTTGCACTCCCTGGAGTGGGAATAGTAAATTATTCCCCTCCGCTATCCAACACTTTCCCTACTGTTGCACTCTTTGGAGTGGGAATAGTAATTTTTACCCCTACGCTATCCAACGCTTTCCCTACTGTTGCACTCGCTGGAGTGGGAATAGTAATTTTTACCCCTACGCTATCCAACACTTTCCCTACAGTTCTACCTGCTGGAGTGGGAATAGTAAATTATTCCCCTCTGCTATCCAACACTTTCCCTACTGTTGCACTCGCTGGAGTGTGAATAGTAAATTATTCCCCTCCGCTATCCAACACTTTCCCTACTGTTGCACTCGCTGGAGTGGGAATAGTAAATTATTCCCCTCCGCTATCCAACACTTTCCCTACAGTTCTACCTGCTGGAGTGGGATTAGTAAATTATTCCCTCCGCTATCCAACACTTTCCCTACTGTTGCACTCGCTGGAGTGGGAATAGTAATATTTACCCCTATGCTATCCAACACTTTCCCTACTGTTCCACTCGCTGGAGTGGGAATAGTAAATTATTCCCTCCGCTATCCAACACTTTCCCTACAGTTCTACCTGCTGGAGTGGGATTAGTAAATTATTCCCCTCCGCTATCCAACACTTTCCCTACTGTTGCACTCGCTGGAGTGGGAATAGTAATTTTACCCCTCCGCTATCCAACACTTTCCCTACTGTTGCACTCACTGGAGTAGGAATAGTAAATTATTCCCCTCCGCTATCCAACACTTTCCCTACTGTTGCACTCTCTTGGAGTGGGAATAGTAATTTTACCCCTACGCTATCCAACGCTTTCCCTACTGTTGCACTCTCTGGAGTGGGAATAGTAAATTATTCCCCTCCGCTATCCAACACTTTCCCTACTGTTGCACTCTTTGGAGTGGGAATAGTAAATTATTCCCTCCGCTATCCAACACTTTCCCTACTGTTGCACTCTTTGGAGTGGGAATAGTAATTTTTACCCCTACGCTATCCAACGCTTTCCTACTGTTGCACTCGCTGGAGTGGGAATAGTAATTTTTACCCTACGCTATCCAACACTTTCCCTACAGTTCTACCTGCTGGAGTGGGAATAGTAAATTATTCCCCTCCGCTATCCAACACTTCTCTACTGTTGCACTCGCTGGAGTGTGAATAGTAAATTATTCCCCTCCGCTATCCAACACTTTCCCTACTGTTGCACTCGCTGGAGTGTGAATAGTAAATTATTCCCCTCCGCTATCCAACACTTTCCCTACTGTTGCACTCCGCTGGAGTGGGAATAGTAAATTATTCCCCTCCGCTATCCAACACTTTCCCTACAGTTCTACCTGCTGGAGTGGGATTAGTAAATTATTCCCCTCCGCTATCCAACACTTTCCCTACTGTTGCACTTCCGCTGGAGTGGGAATAGTAAATTATTCCCCTCCGCTATCCAACACTTTCCCTACTGTTGCACTCTTTGGAGTGGGAATAGTAAATTATTCCCCTCCGCTATCCAACACTTTCCCTACTGTTGCACTCGCTGGAGTGTGAATAGTAAATTATTCCCTCCGCTATCCAACACTTTCCCTACTGTTGCACTCTTTGGAGTGGGAATAGTAAATTATTCCCCTCCGCTATCCAACACTTTCCCTACTGTTGCACTCTTTGGAGTGGGAATAGTAAATTATTCCCCTCCGCTATCCAACACTTTCCCTACTGTTGCACTCGCTGGAGTGTGAATAGTGAATTATTCCCCTCCAGCTATCCAACACTTTCCCTACTGTTGCACTCTTTGGAGTGGGAATAGTAAATTATTCCCTCCGCTATCCAACACTTTCCCTACTGTTGCACTCGCTGGAGTGTGAATAGTAAATTATTCCCCTCCGCTATCCAACACTTTCCCTACTGTTGCACTCTCTGGAGTGGGAATAGTAAATTATTCCCCTACACTATCCAACACTTTCCCTACTGTTGCACTCTTTGGAGTGAGAATAGTAAATTATTCCCCTCCGCTATCCAACACTTTCTCTACTGTTGCACTCGCTGGAGTGGGAATAGTAATTTTTACCCCTACGCTATCCAACGCTTTCCCTACTGTTGCACTCTCTGGAGTGGGAATAGTAAATTATTCCCCTCCGCTATCCAACACTTTCCCTACTGTTGCACTCTTTGGAGTGGGAATAGTAAATTATTCCCCTCCGCTATCCAACACTTTCCCTACTGTTGCACTCTTTGGAGTGGGAATAGTAATTTTTACCCCTACGCTATCCAACGCTTTCCCTACTGTTGCACTCGCTGGAGTGGGAATAGTAATTTTTACCCCTACGCTATCCAACACTTTCCCTACAGTTCTACCTGCTGGAGTGGGAATAGTAAATTATTCCCCTCTGCTATCCAACACTTTCCCTACTGTTGCACTCGCTGGAGTGTGAATAGTAAATTATTCCCCTCCGCTATCCAACACTTTCCCTACTGTTGCACTCGCTGGAGTGGGAATAGTAAATTATTCCCCTCCGCTATCCAACACTTTCCCTACAGTTCTACCTGCTGGAGTGGGATTAGTAAATTATTCCCCTCCGCTATCCAACACTTTCCCTACTGTTGCACTCGCTGGAGTGGGAATAGTAAATTATTCCCCTCCGCTATCCAACACTTTCCCTACTGTTGCACTCTTTGGAGTGGGAATAGTAAATTATTCCCCTCCGCTATCCAACACTTTCCCTACTGTTGCACTTGCTGGAGTGTGAATAGTAAATTATTCCCTCCGCTATCCAACACTTTCCCTACTGTTGCACTCGCTGGAGTGTGAATAGTGAATTATTCCCTCCGCTATCCAACACTTTCCCTACTGTTGCACTCTTTGGAGTGGGAATAGTAAATTATTCCCCTCCGCTATCCAACACTTTCCCTACTGTTGCACTCCGCTGGAGTGTGAATAGTAAATTATTCCCCTCCGCTATCCAACACTTTCCCTACTGTTGCACTCTCTGGAGTGGGAATAGTAAATTATTCCCCTACACTATCCAACACTTTCCCTACTGTTGCACTCTTTGGAGTGAGAATAGTAAATTATTCCCCTTTGTTATCCAACACTTTCCCTACTGTTGCACTCGCTGGAGTGGGAATAGTAATTTATTCCTCTCAGCTATCCAACACTTTCCCTACTGTTGCACTCACTGGAGTGGGAATAGTAATTTATTCCTCTCAGCTATCCAACACTTTCCCTACTGTTTCACTTGCTGGAGTGGGAATAGTAATTTTTACCCCTCCGCTATCCAACACTTTCCCTACTGTTGCACTCACTGGAGTAGGAATAGTAAATTATTCCCTCCGCTATCCAACACTTTCCCTACTGTTGCACTCTTTGGAGTGGGAATAGTAATTTTACCCCTACGCTATCCAACGCTTTCCCTACTGTTGCACTCTCTGGAGTGGGAATAGTAAATTATTCCCCTCCGCTATCCAACACTTTCCCCTACTGTTGCACTCTTTGGAGTGGGAATAGTAAATTATTCCCCTCCGCTATCCATCACTTTCCCTACTGTTGCACTCTTTGGAGTGGGAATAGTAATTTTTACCCCTACGCTATCCAACACTTTCCCTACTGTTGCACTCACTGGAGTGGGAATAGTAATTTTTACCCCTACGCTATCCAACACTTTCCCTACTGTTGCACTCACTGGAGTGGGAATAGTAATTTATTCCTCTCAGCTATCCAACACTTTCACAACTGTTGCACTTGCTGGAGCGGGAATAGTAATTTATTCCTCTCAGCTATCCAACACTTTCCCTACTGTTTCACTTGCTGGAGTGGGAATAGTAATTTTTACCCCTCCGCTATCCAACACTTTCCCTACTGTTGCACTCACTGGAGTAGGAATAGTAAATTATTCCCCTCCGCTATCCAACACTTTCCCTACTGTTGCACTCTTTGGAGTGGGAATAGTAATTTTTACCCCTACGCTATCCAACGCTTTCCCTACTGTTGCACTCTCTGGAGTGGGAATAGTAAATTATTCCCTCCGCTATCCAACACTTTCCCTACTGTTGCACTCCTGGAGTGGGAATAGTAAATTATTCCCCTCCGCTATCCAACACTTTCCCTACTGTTGCACTCTTTGGAGTGGGAATAGTAATTTTTACCCCTACGCTATCCAACGCTTTCCCTACTGTTGCACTCGCTGGAGTGGGAATAGTAATTTTTACCCTACGCTATCCAACACTTTCCCTACAGTTCTACCTGCTGGAGTGGGAATAGTAAATTATTCCCTCTGCTATCCAACACTTTCCCTACTGTTGCACTCGCTGGAGTGTGAATAGTAAATTATTCCCCTCCGCTATCCAACACTTTCCCTACTGTTGCACTCGCTGGAGTGGGGAATAGTAAATTATTCCCCTCCGCTATCCAACACTTTCCCTACAGTTCTACCTGCTGGAGTGGGATTAGTAAATTATTCCCTCCGCTATCCAACACTTTCCCTACTGTTGCACTCGCTGGAGTGGGAATAGTAATATTTACCCCTATGCTATCCAACACTTTCCCTACTGTTCCACTCGCTGGAGTGGGAATAGTAAATTATTCCCCTCCGCTATCCAACACTTTCCCTACAGTTCTACCTGCTGGAGTGGGATTAGTAAATTATTCCCCTCCGCTATCCAACACTTTCCCTACTGTTGCACTCGCTGGAGTGGGAATAGTAATTTTTACCCCTCCGCTATCCAACACTTTCCCTACTGTTGCACTCACTGGAGTAGGAATAGTAAATTATTCCCCTCCGCTATCCAACACTTTCCCTACTGTTGCACTCTTTGGAGTGGGAATAGTAATTTTACCCCTACGCTATCCAACGCTTTCCTACTGTTGCACTCTCTGGAGTGGGAATAGTAAATTATTCCCCTCCGCTATCCAACACTTTCCCTACTGTTGCACTCTTTGGAGTGGGAATAGTAAATTATTCCCTCCGCTATCCAACACTTTCCCTACTGTTGCACTCTTTGGAGTGGGAATAGTAATTTTTACCCTACGCTATCCAACGCTTTCCCTACTGTTGCACTCGCTGGAGTGGGAATAGTAATTTTTACCCCTACGCTATCCAACACTTTCCCTACAGTTCTACCTGCTGGAGTGGGAATAGTAAATTATTCCCCTCCGCTATCCAACACTTTCTCTACTGTTGCACTCGCTGGAGTGTGAATAGTAAATTATTCCCCTCCGCTATCCAACACTTTCCCTACTGTTGCACTCGCTGGAGTGTGAATAGTAAATTATTCCCTCCGCTATCCAACACTTTCCCTACTGTTGCACTCGCTGGAGTGGGAATAGTAAATTATTCCCCTCCGCTATCCAACACTTTCCCTACAGTTCTACCTGCTGGAGTGGGATTAGTAAATTATTCCCTCCGCTATCCAACACTTTCCCTACTGTTGCACTCGCTGGAGTGGGAATAGTAAATTATTCCCCTCCGCTATCCAACACTTTCCCTACTGTTGCACTCTCTGGAGTGGGAATAGTAATTATTCCCTCCGCTATCCAACACTTTCCCTACTGTTGCACTCGCTGGAGTGTGAATAGTAAATTATTCCCTCCGCTATCCAACACTTTCCCTACTGTTGCACTCTTTGGAGTGGGAATAGTAAATTATTCCCCTCCGCTATCCAACACTTTCCCTACTGTTGCACTCTTTGGAGTGGGAATAGTAAATTATTCCCCTCCGCTATCCAACACTTTCCCTACTGTTGCACTCGCTGGAGTGTGAATAGTGAATTATTCCCCTCCGCTATCCAACACTTTCCCTACTGTTGCACTCTTTGGAGTGGGAATAGTAAATTATTCCCCTCCGCTATCCAACACTTTCCCTACTGTTGCACTCGCTGGAGTGTGAATAGTAAATTATTCCCCTCCGCTATCCAACACTTTCCCTACTGTTGCACTCTCTGGAGTGGGAATAGTAAATTATTCCCCTACACTATCCAACACTTTCCCTACTGTTGCACTCTCTGGAGTGGGAATAGTAAATTATTCCCCTCCGCTATCCAACACTTTCTCTACTGTTGCACTCGCTGGAGTGGGAATAGTAATTATTACCCCTACGCTATCCAACGCTTTCCCTACTGTTGCACTCTCTGGAGTGGGAATAGTAAATTATTCCCCTCCGCTATCCAACACTTTCCCTACTGTTGCACTCTTTGGAGTGGGAATAGTAAATTATTCACCTCCGCTATCCAACACTTTCCCTACTGTTGCACTCTCTGGAGTGGGAATAGTAAATTATTCACCTCACGCTATCCAACGCTTTCCCTACTGTTGCACTCGCTGGAGTGGGAATAGTAATTATTACACCTCACGCTATCCAACACTTTCCCTACAGTTCTACCTGCTGGAGTGGGAATAGTAAATTATTCCCCTCTGCTATCCAACACTTTCCCTACTGTTGCACTCGCTGGAGTGTGAATAGTAAATTATTCCCCTCCGCTATCCAACACTTTCCCTACTGTTGCACTCGCTGGAGTGGGAATAGTAAATTATTCCCCTCCGCTATCCAACACTTTCCCTACAGTTCTACCTGCTGGAGTGGGATTAGTAAATTATTCCCCTCCGCTATCCAACACTTTCCCTACTGTTGCACTCTCTGGAGTGGGAATAGTAAATTATTCCCCTCCGCTATCCAACACTTTCCCTACTGTTGCACTCGCTGGAGTGGGAATAGTAAATTATTCCCCTCCGCTATCCAACACTTTCCCTACTGTTGCACTCTTTGGAGTGGGAATAGTAAATTATTCCCCTCCGCTATCCAACACTTTCCCTACTGTTGCACTCCGCTGGAGTGTGAATAGTAAATTATTCCCTCCGCTATCCAACACTTTCCCTACTGTTGCACTCGCTGGAGTGTGAATAGTAAATTATTCCCCTCCGCTATCCAACACTTTCCCTACTGTTGCACTCGCTGGAGTGTGAATAGTGAATTATTCCCCTCCGCTATCCAACACTTTCCCTACTGTTGCACTCTCTGGAGTGGGAATAGTAAATTATTCCCTCCGCTATCCAACACTTTCCCTACTGTTGCACTCGCTGGAGTGTGAATAGTAAATTATTCCCCTCCGCTATCCAACACTTTCCCTACTGTTGCACTCTCTGGAGTGGGAATAGTAAATTATTCCCCTACACTATCCAACACTTTCCCTACTGTTGCACTCTCTGGAGTGAGAATAGTAAATTATTCCCCTCCGCTATCCAACACTTTCCCTACTGTTGCACTCCCTGGAGTGGGAATAGTAAATTATTCACCTCCGCTATCCAACACTTTCCCAACTGTTGCACTCGCTGGAGTGGGAATAGTAAATTATTCCCCTCCGCTATCCAACACTTTCCCTACTGTTGCACTCTTTGGAGTGGGAATAGTAATTTTTACCCCTACGCTATCCAACGCTTTCCCTACTGTTGCACTCTTTGGAGTGGGAATAGTAAATTATTCCCCTCCGCTATCCAACACTTTCCCTACTGTTGCACTCTTTGGAGTGGGAATAGTAAATTATTCCCCTCCGATATCCAACACTTTCCCTACTGTTGCACTCCCTGGAGTGGGAATAGTAAATTATTCCCCTCCGCTATCCAACACTTTCTCTACTGTTGCACTCGCTGGAGTGGGAATAGTAAATTATTCACCTCCGCTATCCAACACTTTCCCAACTGTTGCACTCTCTGGAGTGGGAATAGTAAATTATTCCCCTCCGCTATCCAACACTTTCCCTACTGTTGCACTCTTTGGAGTGGGAATAGTAAATTATTCCCCTCCGATATCCAACACTTTCCCTACTGTTGCACTCCCTGGAGTGGGAATAGTAAATTATTCCCCTCCGCTATCCAACACTTTCCCTACTGTTGCACTCTTTGGAGTGGGAATAGTAAATTATTCCCTCCGCTATCCAACACTTTCCCTACTGTTGCACTCTTTGGAGTGGGAATAGTAATTTTACCCTACGCTATCCAACGCTTTCCTACTGTTGCACTCGCTGGAGTGGGAATAGTAATTTTTACCCCTACGCTATCCAACACTTTCCCTACAGTTCTACCTGCTGGAGTGGGAATAGTAAATTATTCCCCTCCGCTATCCAACACTTTCCCTACTGTTGCACTCGCTGGAGTGGGAATAGTAAATTATTCCCCTCCGCTATCCAACACTTTCCCTACAGTTGCTACCTGCTGGAGTGGGATTAGTAAATTATTCCCCTCCGCTATCCAACACTTTCCCTACTGTTGCACTCGCTGGAGTGTGAATAGTAAATTATTCCCCTCCGCTATCCAACACTTTCCCTACAGTTCTACCTGCTGGAGTGGGAATAGTAAATTATTCCCCTCTGCTATCCAACACTTTCCCTACTGTTGCACTCGCTGGAGTGGGAATAGTAAATTATTCCCCTCCGCTATCCAACACTTTCCCTAACTGTTGCACTCTCTGGAGTGGGAATAGTAATTTTATCCCCTCCGCTATCCAACATTTTCCCTACTGTTACTGTTAATGTAGTGTCAAATGTAATTGTAAAAGATTAAAAATATTGTAAATTATTATATATATATATATTATTTTAATTTGAATTTTACTGGTATATGTATATATATATGTATTTATTATTTTTAATATGTTTCTAACATTTTATAATTTATTATAATAATTATTTATTAATATTATTAAGTACATTTATATATTATATTTTATATATATGCAGGTTTAATTTTTATTAATATTATATTTATTATTTATAATTTTAAACATTTTCTAATAATTCTAACTGTTTTTTTAATTAAATGTATTATTTACATTATTTACATTATTTTTACACATTTTAAAAAACAATATTTTTAACAACAATATTTTTTTGTCCAATATTTTTGTACTTACCATTATGTAGATAGGACTTCGATATTCTGGACAACGATATTTTTGTCACGATATTTTTGTACCTCGATATTTTCGTTGTCGATATTCTGTCAGTGATCCATTGTAGTGCAAGGTTTGGATTTGGAGGATGTTGAGCGTTGTGGGTTTGGTAGTAGATACCAGACGAATAAAGAGGTTTTAAAAATATTCTATTATTCATAGACCAAAGGTGCTTTACAATGGTTTTGTAGAGAACAAGAGTTTGTTTTCCTTTGTAAGTTAAGGACAGTTGTTTTGGAAGATGAGATGAAGTGTGATTCATGTTTGATGCAAATAAGCTCTTGGTTGAAGCGTCTCTTCACTTCCTTTCAAGGTATTCTGGGACGGACCAGGTGGTGCGGCTGCCTCCTCGGAGGAATAAACAAGATAACCATCAGGTAACGTTTCCTAGTGCCTTCTGTTTCCTTTTCTTCTATTTCTTCTCAAGTCTCTCTCTGTGTCTCTCTGTGTCTCTGTTTTTATCTCTCTTCAGCTTCAAGAATTTGACTCCCTCTCCAGACCATTCTCTAGCTATATAGCTTATGATCTTAAAAAAATAAAATAAAACAAATACATGGCTTTTACGTAGTCCTCTTCCTTATTTGTTTTTATGCTAGCTGTTTTAAGCGTGTTTCCTTACAAATGTTGGTATACTCCAGGGTCAGGCTAATTATCTCCAGTTTCATAAATTGTGTGATGTTTTTGTTATAATTAATCTACTTGATACAACCCTCCTTTCCCCCTTTGTCCTGCCACATTTGGAATGATCTATCATCTGTTGGCCTGAAGGTATGGAAGCTCAATCAATCAATCAGGGGCTTGTAAAGCATGCTACTCACCTGTGACGGTCTCAAGGCGCGGGGGGGTGCAGCCCCGGGTCAGCCGAAAAGCAAGATCTTGAGGCTCTTCCTAAAGGTGTGAAGGGTAGGGGAGCGTCTGATGTTGACTGGGAGCTCGTTCCAGGCCTTGGCTGCAATGTAGGAGAAGACTCTTCCACCTGCTCTGGTTCTGAGGATGCGCGGGGTCTCTGCTAAGGCGAGGTCAGTGGAGAGGAGGTTACTTTTGGGTACGTGGAAAGAAATTCTTTCGGTGAGGTATTTGGGTCCGATGTTCTGGAGGGATTTGTAAGTGTGGGTGTGTAGCTTAAAGGTAACTCTCTTCTCGACCGGGAGCCAGTGGAGGTCTCGCAGGTGTTGGGTGGTGCCGAGGATGAGTCTGGCTGCGGTGTTCTGGATGGTTTGGAGTTTGTGTAGCAGGGATTTGTTGATTCCAGCGTAGAGGACGTTTCCGTAGTCCAGTCTGCTCGATATGAGTGCGTGGGTGACGGTCTTTCTGGCTTCGGGGGATCCACTTGAAGGTCTTGAAGGATGCGGAGGGAGTTGAAACAGGTGGAGGCGACGGCGTTGATCTGGCGAGTCATGGTGAGGGAGGAGTCTAGAATGAGGCTCGAGGTTTCGGGCGTGGTCCATCGGGGTGGGTTGGTTTTCGAGGGCGGAGGGCCACCAGGTGTTGTCCCAAGTGGAGGGAGAGTGTCCATGGATGAGGACCTCAGTCTTCTCCGAGTTGAGCTTTAGGCAGCTGTTGCTCATCCAGGCTGCGACGTCTTTCATTCCTTCCTGCAAGCTGAGTCTGGTGTCTTCGGGGTTCTCCGTGAGGGAGAGGATGAGCTGGGTGTCGTCAGCGTAGGATACTATGCTGAGCCCGTGCTGTCTGATGATGGTGGCGAGGGAGGCCATGTAGATGTTGAAGAGCGTGGGGCTGAGCGATGATCCTTGGGATACTCCGCAGTTGATCTCTGTGGGTTCGGAGAGGAAGGGTTGGAGTCTGATCCTTGGGGTTCTGCCTGCGAGAAAGGAGCGGATCCAGTCGAGGGCGGTTCCCCGTATGCCGGCGTCGTGGAGTCTGGCTGCAAGAGTGCGGTGGGAGATGGTGTCAAAGGCTGCTGGGAGGTCTAGCAGGATGAGGGCTGCGGTGTTGCCCTGGTCGAGCAGCCTGCGGATGTCGTCGGTGGCGGCGAGGAGGGCGGTCTCGGTCCTGTGGTTGCTGCGGAATCTGGACTGGGAGGAGTCTAGGATGGCGTTCTCGTTGATGAAGGAGGTCAGCTGGGCGTTGACGAATTTCTCGGTGACTTTGGCTGCGAAGAGAGAGAGATGGGCCAGTAGTTTTTCAGGTCAGTCGGGTCCACCGAGGGTTTCTTGAGGAGGAGCTTGACCTCAGCCCGCTTCCAGCCGTTGGGGAAGATGCCAGATTCGAAAGTGGCGTTGATTGTGCGGTGTAGTTCGGGTGCAATGGTGGTGGCGACTCTGTGGAAGATGTGCGGCAGGCAGGGGTCCATGGGGGCTCCTGAGTGAGTGCTCTTCATGGTCGTGGTGGTGTCTTCAGTGGTGACCGGTGTCCAGGCGGTGATGGTGGGCTTAGATGTCGTTGCTGGAGGGGAGGGTGGTTTCTGGAGTCCATTCGCTGAAGTTGTCAGTGAGGGCCTTAATTTTCAGGTGGAAGTAAGAGCCAGAGCTTGTTCCAGAGGCCCTGGGACAGTGTGATGTCCGTGGCTTCGTTGGGGGTTTGGTGAACTGCTGGATGATGTTGAAGAGTTCCTTTGGGTTGCTGGCGTTGGTGAGTATTTTGTTCCGGATGAAGGTCCTCTTGGTGGCTCTTATGAGTTGGTGGTATTCTGTCATGGCTTGTGCTTGTAGGTGGTCTGGTCTTCGCTGGTTTTGCTGTTTCTCCAACGTTTCTGCGAGGCGTGTCTGGCTTCTTGGAGGTCAGTAGTGAACCAGGCAGCCTTCAGGGGCGTTGGCTGTCGGTGTGGCGGAGTGGTGCGAGTTTGTCTGCGCAGCTGGTGATCCAACGGTGTAGTTCCGTGGCTGCAGAGTTGGCGTCGGTCGTGGCAGTGGGGGTTTGAGGATGAGGGTGGAGTTGAGGTGCTCCTCTGTGACCTTGCTCCAGTTCCTTCGAGGCGGGCGTGAGGCAGGCTTGTGTGCGGTGGTGGTGCTGAAAGAGAAGTGTATGCAGTGGTGATCTGTCCAGAGAGGCTGCGAGGTGTGGCTGAAGTGGAAGTTGGTCCCTCCTGCGAAGATGGGGGTCGAGGGTGTGTCCAGCCTTGTGGGTGGGGGTGGTGATGAGCTGCTTCAGTCCGAGGTTGGCGAGATTGTCCAGGAGGGCGGTGGAGTCGGGGTCGCTGCGGTTGTCGAGGTGGAAGTTCAGGTCTTGGATTAGTATGTAGTCCGTGGAAGAGATGGCTTGGGGTGCGATGAGGTCGGCTATGGCGAAAGGAGCGCGAGGCCCAGGGGGTCTGTAAGCGAGGGTGCCACGTAGCGTGGTACTGGGGCTGGTCAGGATCTGGAAGTGGAGGTTTTTGGTGTTGGAGAGGGAGTCGCTCGTGCTGGAGGTGGCGAGTCGGAGGGAGCTCTTGTGTGCGAGGCCGAGTCCTCCTCCAGGGCGGTGGGGGCGGTCCTTCCTCTGGATCTTGTAGCCATCGGGAATGGCGGTGGTGATGTTGGGGCAGAGTTGGCATTTGTCCAGGTTTCCGTGAAGAAGGCAACATCTGGTGAGAGGGTGTCGAGGAGGTCCCAGATCTCTACGGCGTGTCTGTGCAGGGCACGCACGTTGAGGAGGATGCACTTCAGGGCTTCGGTGGAGCGGGCCTCCGGCATGGGTGCGGAGGCCGTGGGTGTGATGTGGATGGTGAAGGAATGTCGGCAGTGTCAGCAGGAGAATTGGCTGTGGGTGGTGTTCGGCGACGACAGCTGGCAGCTGTTGTTCCTTCCGGGATTGAGTGTGAGAAGGGCAGCTGGCTCGTAGCGGTGGAAGGTGGGAGATTCAGGGTCCCTGGCGCTGGTCGCGGTCGGGTCGCAGACGGGCGCAGATGGGCTTGCCTTTGGCGTGCCCTTGGCGCGCCAGCGGCACGCCTGCTGCGCGCGACAGCCATTAAATAGGGGAAGGTGGGGGAAGTGCAGTTGGGAGGCGGGAGCGGGAAAAGAGGCTGGGGGGCCGTGGGGCAGCAGCGGGGAAGAACGGGCATGAACAGGAATGGAGGCGGGGAGATCAGGGGCCAGAAAGCGTAGAGGCAGCAGAAGGCTATGAGCAAGAAATAAGGAAACTAGAAATGAAGCAGAATAAGAAATAAGGCAAAAAAGGAGAGCAGAAGCTAATAAAGAACTGTTGAACTCTGCCAGTGTATTCTTTTCGTAACAGTTTTCTTCTTTCTGCCTCTTACTTTAGGGCTCTTACAAATACTAAGGTTTATCTGGCAAAGCGTGTCGCCACATATGGTCGTTGTAGCAGTGGCCAGCCACCCCATGTTCCCGCAAACCTCCCCATCAATTTTTGAGATCCCACTAACCCTGGCACCCACCTGATGTAGCCACATTCCTCAAGGAGTATGAATGTGGTGGGATCCTAGCGCAGCTCTAGTCCCTTCTCGGGTTGGAAGGCACTGGGCCATGAGCACGCTTCCGTCCCGTGTTCGCCAGCAGTCCCATGACCGTCAGTCTGTTGATTCTGCGTCCTTCCTCTCTGGATCTGACTTCCACCCTTTGCTTCCTCCCAGCCTGCCCTTTCCTGTCCTGTTTGTCACTTCCAGGGCCACACTGGGCCTCTTTAAAGAAGAGTGGAAGATAGCCTCTTTTTCCTTATTCCTCTGGTTTTCTATAGTATTTGTCTTTTCTTATCCCATTTTAGTTTCCTTTCCCGTTATGCTGCTTTTTTTCCTTTTTCAGGTGTTGCAGTGTCTGGGTCCTGTCATAGGAGTGTGACAAGTTCCAGGCCACCAGGTAATTTGAGGGCTCAGACATAGGTTACCCACCACATCGTAAACTCAATCCTCAGCAACACAATTCACAATAACACAGAGTTTGGCCCATAGAAACTCTACAATTTAATCACAATCATAAGGGCCTCCGTATGAGCTAATAGGGACTCAGATAACTAGAGATGGAAAGCCACTCCTTCATGATGACCTGTAATAAAGAAGTGCCTAGCTAATAATATTCACACAATATTCATAAAATCATCAATAAGTAAGGACAAACACATGGAATAGTTATCAAGTAATCTTTATCTAAACTTGAAGATTGAATGGTCAAAGCACAAAAATGCATTAGAATCATTTAATAACGGTTATTCTTTTGTATACAGGTAAATCACAGCAGATCACAGCTCAGACAAAATACATCGTCAAATAACACCTATTGAGGAAGGAAGAGAGAAAAGAGAGAAAACACATTGCAAAAAAGAATATGCAATTTGGAATCATAGAAACCAAGAATCGGTTGTAGATTTATCAGAACCAGGACATGAGATGGACCCAGTAGAACGCTAGAGCACAGCGTGCAATAGCCGGAGTCATAAATTCTTCAGCTGAAAGATTTGACCTGCTCAACTTCACCAGCCGATAAAGTGCGGAGGTAATCAGGAGATTTCAGTTCAGGGAAAAATCAGAGTTCAGACCGACAGCGTGTCAGGCCCAGGATTTGCAAGGGAAAATAGCAGCGTGCCGTCCTTTTCCCACGGGGCAATTATACCTCCAAACGTTTTCAGTTCCTGCCAACAAAATAACTTTTACGTAGTTTGCATGATTTCCATTGGTCAAAATCCATGGTGCAACCGTGGTGTGATTGTTCTCTAACCCAATTTGTCCGGAACCCATACGTAATACCTTTGTTCAGTGTTCACTGTTCTTTAAGAATGTGCAATATCACTTCTCTTCGGAAATAGGAAATACATTTGCAACTCAACGTGTCCACTCCACACGCTCTCTTCTGAGCTTGCAACAAAGTCAATACAGTTTTATTCTAACAGAAAGGATGTCCTTTTTTCAAACTGTAGGACAGAAACTTCAGCGATAATACTCGTAGCTACAGTGCAATCAGGACAACATTTTTAGTCTATTCGAAGGAAATGATGAAAGACAAAATACATTTTTGAGGCCTACATGGAAAACCACTAAATCACTATTTTCTAAAGAAAAAACGTGCTAATATTGAAAACATTAAAGAAATAGAGATGCATAAGAAATAATATAAAAACACCATTTCATTATACTTATAAGCATAGCCTAATGACGTTTCATTAACAAACGAGCAAGCACTTTCTCTCGGATTTACATCTCAAAGAAAACATAAGCAGGAGTCATTTTACTTGAGCATTTTCATAATCATATTTTGTTTTAAAACTACAGACTGCATTATTACATTTCACATTATTTCCATAGCACATTAGTAGGTTTCTCTCTCTGTCATGAATGACTTAATCTCAAACCAGTTTGTGACCCTTCTGCATGCTTTTACGATGCAGTCTTAAACTCTCACGTGTTTCACGAGGCACACTGTTAGTCATGTTTCTTAAGTATGTATTATGTATTAGTTTCACACCCAATGAGTAGGAATTGATCGAGCAAAACATTCTTAATAAAATAATCACGCTCCACCAGTGGCATTTAAAGCAGTGATTACAACAAGGCAGATTCCTTTGTTCAATGAAATGTCCCTTCATGGATCCCTGAAATAAGGAATAGAAGAGTCCTTTAAATGGGCGGGGCGTACACAACATCTGATAATTCATTAAAGGAGGTACAAACACCTACTGTGATGCCAGTCGTCATCACAGAAAGAGTAAATTGTTGGTGTTGGATGCTTCTGAGAATCTGTGTCATGGTGCATGTGTAACTTGTGTTTCTTTCTTCAGTATTCACTACTTTTGTTCTCACGACCTTGAGTTTCAGTGGTCCCAAGTTCCCTGTCTATTCAGTATCCATGAACTGTTTCACCCCCCTTGGAGTGCAACTTAAACTTATTTCTTACCTCATTTCTGAAAATGTTTTCTCTCTGCAAAGAATGAGGTCATAAATATTATTTCTTTGTGTTCATTTATAATTTCTAACTCTATTTTTACAGGTCACTGAAGCAACAAAAAGAAAAAGAAATGTTGTAATGTTGGAAAAAATGTCAAAAAGGGTTATTTTGAGGAAAGTAGAAACATTCTAGATCTCTAAAGAAGAAACTAGTTCTATGCGCCAGGAATGGTGAGGAATTTGGTGCGGAAGAAACTGCTGAATGTGAAAGTGATTTATCGACTTTCTTACAATCATTATTTGTTGTCAAACCCTTGAAGTACAATGACCAGGAACATTTACCAAGTGTCAGTTATTGGGATTGAATAACTTCTGAAATAATAACTGTACCCGCAAGTAAATTGAAAATCTACTGCAACTACGAATTATAAGAATATTTTCACTTAAAGGAAACATTTCAAGATTGGTCGAGCAAAGAACATTGGCAACAACTGATCCTCACACAGAGCACTTGGGAATAATCAGTGTTGCAAATTCTGTCTGATGGTTTATGAGAAATGCCATGGAGACCTAAGCCTCTCCCAGCAAATCAGTATCCGTAGACGTGATGTGATGTGACAGAACTGTCAGGAAGGCTAATAACCTCAGTTTACAAGAGCAAGCTTTTGTCTCCATCTCCTGTGATTCAGAGGAGAGAAATCATTGTTTTTAAAAAATAACTGAAAATGTTCTTTTCAGATGTCATTACAGGAAAGACACTGGATTAACATCTACAATATAGAAAGATTTTTCCCACCAACTCTGTCTCTTGGGTTGATCTATGTTGTTTCCAAGTGTGCCAGACCTCCAAAGTTAATGGTGTACCTTTTTGGGCCTCACCGGAATAGGAAGCTTAAAAAGGGCCAGTGTTACACTATTGATAATTCGTAAATCTACCCTAGCATATTTTAATCCCTGTTCATTACTTGTATAAAAATGTACCTCACATGTAAATACTAATACCCAAAGACCTTATCAGTGCTTTTAAAACTCCTAAATTAAATGCGATAAACTGCAGTCAGAATGAGCTTAATTCTAATTGAGAGAATCCTTGTGGGCATAACTTGGAGAACATGAATCCATGAGGGGCATCTTAATAAAAACAAGGGGCCCCTCAGTGAAAGTTTATAAGACAAGTTAGATAGGCTGGCTTCAAAGGTAAGAACATTGATCTCCAAATAAAAGCTATAATTAGTTAAATGCAAATGTGAAGAAGGGCTTCTGCAGTGCAGTTTAGAAGTTAATGTTGAGTGTAACATAAACAAGTACAGACTCCGGAATCAGATTCAGTCTTAAGATGGCATGTATCCAGGAACAGACCCAATTTGGAGATACAAACAACTCGAATAAGAGCAATGAATGTGAGAACAGCTTTAGTTATCAATCCCACCTCACTAAACACAAGAGAACTCACACTGGACAAAAACCCTATCAGTGTCCTGAACGCCTGAAAGGCTTCAGTCGGAAAAGCGATCTCATTCAACATGTGAGAATCCACACTGGGCACAAACCTTATCAGTGCTCTGAATGCCAAAGAAGCTTTAGTTCTTTGGGCAGTCTCACTCGACATGTGAGAATCCACACTGGGCACAATCCGTATCAGTGCACAAAGTGCCAGAAGTGCTTTCGTCAGAAAGACCATCTCATTCGACACGAGAGAACTCATAGTGGACAAAAACCTTATCAGTGCTCTGAATGCTGGAAAAACTTCAGTCATAAATTCAGCCTTACTGTACATGAATGGACCCACACTGGGCATAAACCTTATCAGTGTTCTGAATGCCAAAAAAGTTTCTATCACAAATCCGGTTTAACTGTACATCAGAGAATTCATACTGGGCTCAAACCGTATCAGTGTTCTGAATGCCCAAAATGTTTCTATCAAAAATCCGGTTTAACTGTACATCAGAGAATCCATACTGGGCTCAAACCGTATCAGTGTTCTGAATGCCAGAAAAGTTTCAGTCGGAAAATAACTCTCACTCACCATGAGAGCACTCACACTGGGCAAAAACCTTATCAATGTACTGAATGCCAGAAAAGCTTCAGCGAGAGAACCAAATTAATTCTACATGGGAGAACTCACACTGGGGAAAAACCTTATCAGTGCTCTGAATGCTGTAAAAGCTTCAGTCATAAATCCAGCCTTACTGTACATGAATGGACCCACACTGGGCATAAACCTTATCAGTGTTCTGAATGCCAAAAAAGTTTCTATCACAAATCCGGTTTAACTGTACATCAGAGAATCCATACTGGGCTCAAACCGTATCAGTGTTCTGAATGCCAAAAATGTTTCTATCACAAATCCGGTTTAACTGTACATCAGAGAATCCATACTGGGCTCAAACCGTATCAGTGTTCTGAATGCCAAAAAAGTTTCAGTCGGAAAATAACTCTCACTCACCATGAGAGCACTCACACTGGGCAAAAACCTTATCAATGCAATGAATGCCAGAAAAGCTTCAGCGAGAGAACCACATTGATTCTACATGAGAGAACTCACACTGGGGAAAAACCTTTTCAGTGCTTTGAATGCTGGAAAAGCTTCAGTGAGAAATCTAGTCTCGCTAGTCATGAAAGAACTCACACTGGACTAAAACCGTATCAGTGCTCTGAATGCCAGAAAAGCTGTAGTCGGAAATCCAGCCTTACTGTGCATGAAAGAACCCACACTGGAGAAAGACCTTATCAGTGCTCTGAATGCGTGAAAAGCTTCAGTCAAAAATGTGATCTCGCTCGCCATGAGAGAACTCACACTGGACTAAAACCATATCAGTGCTCTGAATGCTGTAAAAGCTTCAGTCGGAAATCTGGTCTCACTCATCATGAGAGAACTCACACTGGACTAAAACCATATAAGTGCTCAGAGTGCCAACAAAGCTTCAGTCGTAAGGCCAGTGTCATTCAACATGAGCCATACACACTGGGCAAAAACCTTATCAGTGCTCTGATTGCTGGAAAAGCTTCAGTCAGAAATCTGGTCTCACTCAGCATGAGAAAACTCACACTGGACTAAAACCATAGCAATGCTCTAAATGCCAGAAAAGGTTCAAATTGAAACAAAGTCTCACTAGACATGAAAGAACTCACACTGGAGAAAGACCTTTTCAGTGCTCTGAATGCTGGAAAAGCTTCAGTCTCAAATGTGATCTCGCTCGTCATGAGAAAACTCACACTGGACTAAAACTGTATCCGTGCTCTGAATGCCAAAAAAGGTTCAGTGGGAAATCCATGTTAATTCAACATGAGAGAATCCATACTGGGCAGAACCCATTTCAGTGCTCTGAATGCTGGAAAAGTTTCAGATTGAAACAAAGTCTCACTAAACATGAGAGAACTCACACTGGGCAAAGACCTTATCAGTGCTCTGAATGCTGGAAAATCTTCATTCTCAAATGTGATCTCGCTCGTCATGAGAACTCACACTGGACTAAAACTGTATCAGTGCTCTGAATGCAAAAAAAACTTCAGTACAAAATCCATTTTAATTCAACATGAGAGAATCCGTACTGGGCAAAAACCATATCAGTGCTCTGAAAGCTGGAAAAGCTTCAGTCAGAAATCTGGTCTCACTCATCATGAGAAAACTCACACTGGAGAAAGACCCTATCAGTGCTCTGAATGCTGGAAAAGCTTCAGTCTCAAATGTGATCTCGCTCGTCATGAGAAAACTCACACTGGACTAAAACTGTATCAGTACTCTGAATGCCAAAAAAAGCTTCAGTGGGAAATCCATTTTAATTCAACATGAGAGAATCCATACTGGGCAAAAACCATATCAGTGCTCTGAATTCTGGAAAAGCTTCAGTCAGAAATCTGGTCTCACTCAACATGAGAGAACACACCCTGGGAAAAACCTTGTCATTGTTCTAAATGCCAGGGAAGCATCTGCTGGAGACTCAGTTTGATTCAACATGAGAAAATCCACAGTGAAAAAAAAAATTATCATTGCTCTCAGTGTGACAAAAACTTCAGTTATAAAAGCAACCTCTCTACATGACAGAGACAATGTGGGAGAGTAAAAGGTGCTCACTGTAAACCCTGAGGAGGAGCTTTCAGCATCGCAAAACATTTACATGAAGCAGCCACAAAGGCATCAATCAATTTATCGTCCAACAAACTGTTTACTGAGAAAAGCGCACAGTGAGGGATAGAAATTTGTGAATTAACCTCATTCCTTAGTGACTATTTGTGGCCTCATTCCATTCAGTGTATTTTGCTCCCTGAGTGTTAATAAGCCATGGCTCCAACCCACAAGATCAAGTGGATTCTGAACTTTGAGGCCACGCCGCTAGGATCAGGAATGCAAGTAACCTCAAACTGTTTCTAGCCTTAACGAGCCTCACCAGGGAGCTGCAGCAGGAGTCCCTTTGTCGTAGGTCTCTATGGGACCAACGTCTGTTCATGCCTGTGCAATTTGCGACTGATTATTGAAAAAAACTGAAAGTGATTGAATTACTGGTCATTAATCTCAGCAACATCCCACCACATCATTCTCCAGTCTCTGTGCCACTAAAGACAAGGCCATCCATATGCAAACCATTCCTGTCACCACCCTAAATAGTCCTAATGACTTCTGTTCCGAGGGGACACGGCCTCGTATTACAAAGATCCACTTTAGCGGCCTCTTTCCATGATCTTTTTGCTACAAATGGAACCTGCTTCTCATCTGCTGAGGACAGTTTCACAAGCTTTAGAATCTCATCAGATACACCCGAGAGAGTCTCACAGATAATCAAGCCTATTCATAAACTACTATAGGACGACTAAAATACAACAAAATGCGATTCACAATCTATGTGCGGTAGTTCTGCCTCTCCTGTCTTTTTCTGTGTGGAGTTGTCTGCCCCGACTTCAGAGTTTCCGCACACGTTAGTATAGTTTTTAGTAGCAAATGTGGGAGGGACAGAGGGAGTGGTTGTAAAATGGGAAATACTTATGAATAAAGGAGAGGGGTGAAGGCAGGAGTAAGGAGGAGTATAGGGAGGGGTTTAGGGAGGGACAGGCACTCACCCACTAAAGAATAAGCCCATTGCTGTTTACAAACCACAACTCTAAAGTCACTAAGCCATAATGTACCCGAAAACAATCGTAAATGTACTAGTGCTCAGAGCGGGAGTAAGTCCAACATCACACATGGCCATCCACTGGAACTGCAGTACACTCTCATAAATAATAATGGTGGTAGGGACTTAAAATAAAACCCCATAGGAAATAATGCTAAATTAAATATTTAAAACTAGTTAAAAAATATCTAAATAAATGTAATTTAATGGCAAAAAATATCTAAAAGAAAACATTTCATTATTTTTTAATGTTTTAATAACTTTTAAAAATGTAAACACTAATATAACATTCATTATTAGTAAAGTCTAATTACGTGTTAAAATTCATTCTCTACAGCACATTTAATAATTATTAATACATAATAACATTTTTACTTTAGGTGGGAATATTTTAATTTAAACTTAAGAAAAAATATAATCTTTAATATGTTCAACTAGGGTGGAGCACTCCCTGTGTAAAACTTAAAAAATATATCTTTTTAGTTAAATATTATTGTAAATTAATTTTATATACTTTAAATGAAGAACAAAATGCTTCAACACTATTAACTTGTATTTTAATTAAATATTTAATTGATTTTAAATGTGTTAAAAAAACTTTTTAAAGATTTGTTGAAAAAATCCCACTAAAAGTAAAATCCCTGTATTTTCTTATTATGTACTCTAAATTACTAAATTGCCTTACGTACCACTGTTCAGATGGGACACAGCCTTACAAAAAGTTTTGTATAGAATTAATTGAATATTTTTTTTTTTGAAAAGACAAAATACATTATTTTAATTTATCTTTATTTCTTATGAGGTTCTATTTTTAGGTCTCGGCTAGACAGTGCTTGCGCTGTCTCAAAGAGACATGTTTATCTCCTTTATGGGCTTCAGCCCACCCACAGACTTACCATTTGCTGGCTCCACCATCGATCTGATATTATTTATCCCCATTTGTCCATGGCATGCATTCGTCATGTCTCTACCTGCGTTTAGCCCTCCCCGAGAGCATGGACCAATTACTACTATTCATCCCCAGCTGCCATTTTAGCATTTGTTATCAGTGCTACTTTTTTCTTTAATTTAGAGCACATGAGACGAGCGCTCGTGGTTTATGGAGCACCGCTGTAAACCGGGATGAAAATCTTGTTCTTGTCTCATAACATTTGCTGTCCACTCAAACACCGAGATCAAATGTCAGACGCTATCTCATCTGCTGACTGCTGCTCTCATTTACAATGGCTCTGCCCTATGTTCCGCCCGTCTGTTTCGCCCCTTTCACGTTACCTGCACCACGCCACCGCCATACAGAGTATTTGTGCCTCACAATGTGCATGAAAACTGAAGACCGAGATCAAATGTCAGACGCTGTCTCATCTGCTGACTGCTTTACCCTAAGCAAAGCGCAGCACGAGGCCACTTAAAAAAAGGAAAACAAAGGAAGAAAACTTGCGCAGCTCTCCCCAGCACAGCGAGAGAGCCCCTGCTACCGTATTTACTGCTTTCTCAGAAAATCACCCCATAATGCCTTTGGGGCCTTGCTGTTTGAACACTTTTTGGCCCATATATCTGCTTGTGGTGGTCCCAGGATGACGGGACCACCACCAAAAAGTCAACACAACGCAGCCTTTCTTTTAAAGGTACTGTCAGAGTCCTCACCCTAAGTTGGCGGGACTCAAAAATGATCACCTCCCCTGGATTTTCGTTTCTTTTTGAGCTCTCCCACGGCTGTAGCTCTTACTCTACAGCTGGTAGTGTTTCAACCTCTAGGGGCCAGGTGCATGGTAATTTAATGGCATTTAATCAGACTGCAAGGCCTGGAAATCCACAAATGTGATGTTGATGTTCTTATGCCCTCTAGGGGCTGACTATATGATTGCAATGCAATGCTTTTTCAATGTGATGCCCTCTATGGGTTGTTTTTATCATTGCAGCTTTGATATCAAACCCATGAAAGAATACACAAACACAAGGTTAATTACTGATAAATTCTTAATGGGGTTACCATAATGATTGCAAATGTTTTATTGATTATCACAGTAATGTTAATAATTTTTGCAAAAGGTATGTGTTTATTACAAAACAAATGATTGAACTAACTTGAGATGTTTGGGTGACCCCTCTAAGGGGTCTCCAGTGATTACGCAATGGCATCTATGGTATTTTCCATCTGCCAATGTACATATTTGTAAATTATTGTGTAGTATTTAGTAGTGTGTGTAATAATTGTACTTCTCCTTTTTCTAAAGAAAAGGTACTGACTGGACAATCAGTTATTGGGTGTTATCATTGCGTGCCAGTGATTGGTGATTACTAGCCCACACCACCTCCCTTGAGTAGGCCTTGGACTGCTCCGCCTAGCTAACCTGTGAGAGTCAAGCACTACAATGGGGTGTTTGGTGCCCAGTGAAGACAATTGTGGACAAATCTTTAGATAAGCCTGACTGCTCTGTGCCAAGCTACCAGAGGTTGAGCACAGGTTATCTTTTAGTGTGTATCTAGCTTGCCCTGTAGAGAGCGGTGGTTCCTGCCTGGCCTGGGTGCATACCTCAGCCAAACAGGAATCCCATTTCTAACATTCTATCAATCATCTTAAATCAGCTATTTAGGGTCAACGAGCCTCCTACAGATCATTTCATATAACATGAATATCAACATTTCAGAGCAGGTTGAAGCCACACCAGCAGATCTTTGAGCAAAGCAACATCATAGCGAGTGAACATTACATGGTCTTTGAGTCAGTGACCTCACATAAACTTTGACCAAGTGACATCGCAGGAATTCACATCATATGGTGTTTCTTATACATTTCAGTCCCTTATTGCATGTGGTCTGTAATTGGTGAGCTATTTATAGCACCAAATAAAATATAACTCTACTGAGTCAGAATTTGTCAAGTGTGATAAATCCCACCCAGTGTAAAGATTTTTTCATACCATGTTTGTTACACACATTTTCAAACCAGGAGCCAGTGAAAAATCCTTAGCTAAAAGACATTCACATTGACAACGTCTATAGCTTTCAAATTGGCGAGACCTATTGGATTTGTCAATGCTTGTTAGGTCTCTGCCTCCATTATTCTCTAAGGGAGGACGTTGCATTACCAGTGGTTGGCCATGTGTGGTACTGCACTTTCTATTGCTCCACTTTGGATGTAGTAAGTTACGTTTGTAAATATTACTCCACCTCTCTTTAAGCATGTGCAGACGTGCAAGTCCACGATTTTGAGTAACTTTATACTCGTAATGGTGAATAGCTAAAAGTAGCAAAGTCACTCTAAGAGCATTCAGGTGTAAGGTACCTTTGTGAATAGCCCTCGAGGGGTCCAACTCGAGTGTTCCATTTTTGTGGTAACGCTAAAGTGGGCGCAGCACTTGGGCTGGTATTAGAGCGACTGGGATGATCCTGCACAAACACCAGAGTGATTGTTTGGCTGAGGAGCGGCAGCGAATATCTTGAAGTATTTTCCTGGACCTGCTACATCATTGAACCTCCTGAGGTGCTCTCGTAGCAGCTATTTGATATTGCCCTAGTAGGATCAGGTATTTTCTCCATGTTTTTAACCATGTTATCATGATTTGGTTTTATATTTTCCATTCTCCTCTTCCTTTTACCTGATTATGCTGTGTTTACCACCACATTGGTGCTGAAATATCCTTTCCAGTTAACTGGTTCTGAGGCACTCTGATCCTTTTTTATACGATGAGCAGTTGTTTTCCCTCGCTGTACGGCTACACCATAAGCACCGAGCGCCCAAACCTGAGATTCCTGCTCCTTGATCTGCCTTTATTGGTATTCTACCGTTCCACTTGGATACCTGAGATATGGGTCGAATCACTGGTTGCCCTTTGCACCTACTGTGTTGCAATTTGACGGTTACAAGTTTCATGTTTGAACCATCAGCGTGAGCTACAATACACTGTTTGTCGCCCACACCACGTTCTTTGAGTTGGTTCGGATCATCAACCTTGGACCATCTCCATAACCTGAAAGCTCTGAAGACTTCGTAGCTGTATTAACTGCCTGAAGTTTCACATATTTTGATGGCCGTTGATTCTGGTTTGACTTGATGACCCAACTCTACTCTGTGGGAATTTTGTACTTCAAGCCACTTCTGTGCAGCTCGTCACCTTCTGTGATTGGTTCAGTCCAAGCCCTTGCATCAAATTCCAGTGTTAATCATTACCGGAGACTAGACTTACCTTTCTCCTTTGAGCATGGCTAGCGAGGACAACTACTATTTTGTATGTGGCTTCAACATTGCATCAGTGGATTGCCATTTTAATTTGAATTTTTTAGCATTTGGTTTTGGTTTAGAATACATGACTAACTGTATCCTTTATTTCCTTTGGGACAGTTGTTTTTGCTAATTAATAATCCCTAAATCACAATTATCCCTTTGATTTTGCTTCTGAATAATGATTAAATATTCTTCTTTATCTAAACTTGGTTAGAATCTTGAAGTCCTTGTCTCTTTTTTCTTTGAAATTTGTGACCTCCACTGTTTTGCTTTACCATCGAACGTGGCCGTACTGCTCAAGCCACGTTACCAAAAGCGAGCTAAGGACACTTTAGTAGAAGACACATTTACCTTTGCTGACAGAAGTATGGGAGTAGCAAAGCAGGCTGATTTCAGGAAGCCGACCACCTGACTGAAAAGGTTACTGTCTTGGGTCGAATCTGCAATGACTGCAGATGCAAAGAGAAAAGACTATGAGGGGAGCTGTTCGTTGCTGTGTCCCCAGAATTTGAGACTGCCGCCCTCTCTCAAACAGTTGAAAGATTTAAAGATGCACCCTGCAGATGTTCAGGTCT
Organism: Calotriton arnoldi; assembly: GCA_963921515.1. Lineage (NCBI taxonomy): Eukaryota > Metazoa > Chordata > Amphibia > Caudata > Salamandridae > Calotriton > Calotriton arnoldi. Next base: position 98,212 of record CAWUFW010017978.1, read on the forward strand.
AAACAACTAAGAGTGACTGCTCCTGTCATACAACACTCACACTGTTACCTGAGTCACTTTACCCTGTGCTCTGTACAAGCATTTTACATAAACAAGTTATGTTGTGTTTTGTGAACGGACTGTCACCCCCTTTGTATGTAAATGAGCTTCTGTGACCAGACACCCCAGGCCCCCATCTCTTCTAGTGCGGATGATAATGTGAGCACTGTAAGGTAATCACAAACAAGGGCTGTATTGAGAAATAGTAGGCTTCCAGGTCACACAGCTGTGGTTTTGTAGATCTTTATTAGTTTTGATTTACGTTAATTTGCAGCAATTCTCCAGGTTACTTTTTTCTCAGTTTATCACTTTATACCACTCTTTGTGCTCCATCAGTTAAACATGTGAGGTTTGACGTAGGATATGTTGTTAGTGTTCCTAGACCTTGTCACAATCCCTTCATTCTTGATTTGACGGCATGTGTTTTGTCCTCATGTTGTTCCAGGATGAGCCTTCTCAAGGCAGAAGACGCTGTAATAGGAATATTAAATCAGACATATATAAAATTGTCAGAGCTACAAATTGTGACAAAAAAGAGCTGAAAATGCACCTCTTTAAAGATTATCATATCATGACACATTAACAGTCCTCTCTCACTCTTAGAAACCATCTACCCTCCAATCACACGTTGACTGTCTTAGTCTTGGACCATGTGCAGAGCTCTGATGCCTTCCAGTGATAGTCATGGTATATTAATAGGACATATATATAAGGTGAAACGTGTTCACACTTCAGTAGCACTCATCCCTCTTATATTGTGATGTGAGGAGCTACGTTCCGTATACTGGTTTCCATTTGTGATTCAATGTTGTGACGAGATAAGTCAGACACATGATCTCTTAAAAGGTCTTCCTGTTACTCGGTGTGTAGCTTGTAACCAGCTGGAGCTGTGGCTGGAAGAGCCTATGATATTTATGGATCAGTATATAAAGCGTTGAAAGAGGACAGAGATCACACCAGACTCCACATGAACTGGTTCGGATGTCAGCAGGATTATGGTTGGCAACGAGGAGCCAAGAACATTCTGTAAAACATAATGTATCATGGCGGTTGGACTGAATATCCATCACGCTGCAGATTGGCAAACTCTGGCTTTCTTTCATCACCTAGCTCCTCTCCCTGTTTAAAAGCTCCTGTGCGTCGTCTGTAGCCAGGCACCACCATGCTCACATCTCCCACAAATGTAAAGGAGCACTAGGCTCCTATCCTCCCTGTGTAAACACGCTAGTGTGCTGTCTCCACCCAGGAGCCACCAGACTTGTATGTAAATGAGCCTGTGTGCCATCTGTAGCCCGGCTCTCTTGTGCATATGTACACAAGCACCAGGCTAATGTGACTCCTCGCCGTGTAAACAAGATTGTGTGCCGGCTGCAACCAGAATCACTATACTTTTAGTAACCAAGCTGAGGTGTGGTGCCCTTTATAATCGAGAACAGCTAATCCTATTTCTCATCTCTATGTAAAGAACATGGTGGCACTCTGTGACCAGGAGCAACCAGTCTCCTATCCTCATTATGTAAATCACCCTATTACCACCCAGGCTAATTTTGTGATACATAAATGCAATTGTGTTAGTGCACAGCGAGTGTTGATGGTCTCTGATAGCACCCAGTGATGAACATCTAAAGCAGACAGGCTACACAAGGGGTAAAGTACCCTCTGTCATACATTATACGGATATTGCAAGTCACTAAGGAGTTCTGTGACCATATAGAAGAACGAGGCTGATGACAAAGCTCCTTGTTAGGGTCATGGAACTCAGAGATGGTTTAAAATATCCTTTAAATTAAGTTTGGGCAGTGAGCTCTGCTCAGTTCGCGAAGTTTATGGAGTTTTCCGCACTCTGCGGAGAAAGCAGAATTTCACAGAGCGGAGTTTTTTTCCTTGCTCGTCCACGTCAAGTTGGTGAGCGCGAGCGAGGAAAATCCACCTCAAAGCGAGATTTTTCCTTACTCGCGCTCGCCAAGGTCTAGTTGGCGAGCGCGAGTGAGGAAAATCAACCTCCTGTCGATTTCTGAACGTGGGTGGTCAGATTTGTCAATGCGAGTGGTCACGGCAGGTCGCGACCACTCACATTGAGAAACCTTCCATTCGCCTTGAGAAAGCTGCCGCTCGATTAGAAAATCTACGTGAGCAGCAGGATGAAATCTGTGCCCTCTTTCACTGCGCATGGTGGTGTTCGCAATGATTTTACAGTACTGGTCAAACACCCGGCACTCAAAATCACTGCGAACAACATGACCCTAACGCACTCCGCCGCTCGCAGTGCTCTGAGTAGCGCAGCGGAGTTTTTTTGTCACTTAGCTGAGTTCCCATGAACTCCGCCCAGGCTTACTTTTAATGCCCAGTAGAGGGGATTTTCTAACTCATAACACATCGGCTAGACAGATCAATGCGCCTTTTATTGTGGGTGTGAAAGCATAGTTGAGTGATGCTTGCAAAGTTCAAACTTTCAAGGATGAAAGTGTCACAATCTTGCCCCGCCCCTTATGACTTGCAAGGGTTGGATTTCAAACCCCCTGGTGCAAGGACACATTTCAGTGCACCAATATGATTAGGAAACCACTTTGAACTGCGACCCATACACCACCCACTGAGCAGTACTCTGCAGGAAGTGTTTTCTGGTTGTTATCAGTCCCACTTGGTGAGTTCAGCGACAAAGTGGAACTCCGAAACCTCTTCCATAAGTGAATAACACGCTCAAAATTGCAATAAGCTGAGACGAGCTGCGCAATGCTGTTTTTGTTGTATTTGCAAACTTTCCGGAAATCACGATTAGAAGTTTTGTCACATTTATCCATCAAAATGTATCCTCCGGGCCAATGCCCGGTATATATCGTGTAAACTCAATAAAATATATTGTTAAAAAAAAATTGCAATAACAAACATGGGATATGCTTAAAAATGTTTACTTCTAAAACCCAAGCATAGTGTATTTAATATGAACAGTAAATACACAGAATGCAAAAATGAATGCAGTAGTGCATGACATGGTCAGTGAAAACAATATGAACATTTCTAATATGATTTGCAAGTTCTATCATCCCGCCACCCTAACTCTGTTTCCAAGCTCTATGCTAAAACTTAGCTCAAGCAGTAAATAGAAAGCCTGTAAATCGAGTTTCTTAAGATGGATCGCACAGCGTACCTTCTCACGATGTTTAGTTGTTCTCTATCACAGCTTTGCCATGGTATGATAACAGTTTCTTAAGATGGATCGCACAGCGTACCTTCTCTCGGTGTTTAGCTATTCTCTATCACAGCTTTGCCCCAGTATGAAAGTTTCTTAAGATGGATCGCACAGCGTACCTTCCCTCGGTGTTTAGCTGTTCTCTATCACAGCTTTGCCCCAGTATGATAACAGTTTCTTAAGATGGATCGCACAGTGTACCTTCCCTCGGTGTTTAGCTATTCTCTATCACAGCTTTGCCCCAGTATGATAATAGTTTTTTGCTATGGATCGCACAGCGTACCTACTCTCGGTGTTTAGCTATTCTCTATCACAGCTTTGCCCCGGTATGATAACAGTTTCTTAAGATGGATCGCACAGCATACCTTCTCACAATGTTTAGCTGTTCTCTATCACAGCTTTGCCCAGGTATGATAAACAGGGCAAGGCTGAAGGCCACTCCCAGAGCCCGTCTCCCACAAACTGGGGTGACTTCTGACACAATAGTTCCATTGAGAAGCCTGTCTAGTATTGGTGGTACATGGTGTGTCTAGTCTGAGCCTCATTACGTACAGGAGTAAATGGCGCAACAAGTGTATTGCCAACTTGAGGGGGGGTGCAAGTTGTATCTAGTCTGATCTTCCCCCATACAGAGCTGAAGGGAACAATAATTGGCATTGTCACCTTAAAGGGACAAATGATGTGTCTTGTTTTATCCTCACGACGAACCGAAATTACGGGCATAAGAAGGGAAATGCAACCTTTGGGGCCGGGGCTCACAAGCTGTGTCTAGTCTGATCCTCACCCCATGCAGGAGTAAAGAGCATAATGCTAATTGTGGGGCATAGGGGCCAGGTCTAAAGGGTTTAGTTTCCTAACCCACAGGCTGAAGGACTTAGTATAGTGCACCATCACTGAGTAAGGGAATCCGGGTTAAATGTAGCCTCGCACAACCCACTGAGCATTCCTGCAGGTATGGTACTTGATGTCAAAAGTTTATTGTCAGCAGTTTATGCCATAACAATAAAAACATTGATATTTACAGCACATAATAAAACAATCATAATTCACTTAAAACAACGTAAGCACAGTTCATATAAAAACTACTACACTTTGCGAATGATCTGACGTAAAATGCAAGTGCAAACGGATGACGTACATCACTAATTCAAATTCAAGTTTATTGTTTGATTACTAAAAACCATAACAAAATGTTAAAACCATGTGACTCATGAATACATATACAAAGATTTTAAAATGAAACAAAAAAAGAACCCCGGTTAGTGCAAGGGAAGTGCAATAATCTTGCGATAAAAGAGAGTTGAAATTAAAAGTTGGCCGAGTATACATTTGACTTTTATGGATCAGGCTCATTGAATAACGTAACAATCACAGAATGATTTTTTTTAAAAAAATAGAAAACGGGACAAAATAAATATGGCAGCTAGTTTTAAAATGCTGAAACAGTGTCCAAGCGGAGGGGGCCGGTGGCCACTAGAGTTTTTATTACATAGAAATGGCAAGGCCGACCAGCGGGGGAATTGCTGCCTTCTCTTTCCCCAGCACTTTAGCAGCTCTGATGACAAATTTGGTGAACCGAATGTTCAGCTTTGTATTTTCTTGGTTCATAGCTGCTATTATGGCCTGACGACATGTGCGAGCTCCTAGTTTGTTCCACTCCGCTCGCAATAGAGTCCTTCTGTCTTTTAGCAGAGCTGGGTATGTGCAGGCTATGTGCTCCAAGCTTTCGGAGTGGTAGCCGCATTCCCTGCATTCGATATTGAGACTGAGGCGCCGCCATTGTGGCAAATACTTAAAAAAGGGCCACTCGCCTAGCCTTAGGGCCATGAACTTAACCTTCCAAAAGAGGGAGTATGTGCTTGATAAGTAGGATGACTCAACCCCCGGGTTATAATCGGAGACAACGGCCCAGGGATGTTTTCTTCTGGATAATTTTGCCCTGTCAGAGTGGAAAGACCAGAGCCGAACGCTTGCTTAATTACGGTCTTCAATGCCTGTTGTGGTGGATTTGTTCCCCAATATTCCGTGGTGCCGGTATTTTTGGCTAAATACGCTGGTCGATATTTCATTCCAGAGTTTAGACTCAAGACTGCCATCCCGGAAGTTGCGCAGTCTGTTGCAGAACTTGATAACAGCACCAGCCTCGACGCCGTTGTGATCTAGCAAGCCAAGTTCTAATCTGACTTGTGCCGGAGATGAAGACCTCGGCAGGCGCCATGCTCGCTTAAAGATTCTGGTGGTTGATTACATCACTATTAAAACCAATCAATTAGATAGAGCGGTCATTAGATCTTACAAAGCGTACCAGCTAACAAGTGCGTACCAAGGTGCAGATACCGGCGTCTCCGTCTGCTTGTTACCTACTCAGAGCAAGTAAACCTGCTAGGAAGCCTGACAGCTGTCTTATAAACAAGAGAAATAAAAGAAGAGCAGAGGCCTGTCCAGGGGGGTGCAGAGGAGGAGAGGCCTGTCCAGGGGGGTGCAGAGGAGGAGAGGCCTGTCCAGGGGTGCAGAGGACGTGAGGCCTGTCCAGGGGTGCAGAGGAGGTGAGTCCTGTCCAGGGGTGCAGAGGAGGTGAGGCCTGTCCAGGTGTGCAGAGGAGGGGAGGCCTGTCCAGGGGTGCAGAGGAGGTGAGGCCTGTCCAGGTGGGCAGAGGAGGCAAGGCCTGTCCAGGGGGGTGCAGAGGAGGCGAGGCCTGTCCAGGGGGGTGCAGAGGAGGTGAGGCCTGTCCAGGGGGGTGCAGAGGAGGTGAGGCCTGTCCTGGGGGGTGCAGAGGAGGTGAGGCCTGTCCAGGGATGCAGAGGAGGTGAGGCCTGTCCAGGGGTGCAGAGGAGGCAAGGCCTGTCCAGGGGGGTGCAGAGGAGGTGAGGCCTGTCCAGGGGGGTGCAGAGGAGGTGAGGCCTGTCCAGGGGGTGCAGAGGAGGAGAGGCCTGTCCAGGGGGGGTGCAGAGGAGGTGAGGCCTGTCCAGGGATGCAGAGGAGGTGAGGCCTGTCCAGGGGTGCAGAGGAGGCAAGGCCTGTCCAGGGGGGTGCAGAGGAGGTGAGGCCTGTCCAGGGGGTGCAGAGGAGGTGAGGCCTGTCCAGGGGTGCAGAGGAGGTGAGGCCTGTCCAGGGGGGTGCAGAGGACGTGAGGCCTGTCCAGGGGGTGCAGAGGAGGAGAGGCCTGTCCAGGGGGTGCAGAGGAGGTGAGGCCTGTCCAGAGGGTGCAGAGGAGGTGAGGCCTGTCCAGGGGGGTGCAGAGGAGGTGAGGCCTGTCCAGAGGGTGCAGAGGAGGTGAGGCCTGTCCAGGGGTGAAGAAGAGGTGAGGCTGTCCAAGGAGTGCAGAGGAGGTGAGGCCTGTCCAATTGGGGTGTAGAGGAGGTGAGGCCTGTCCAAGGGTGCAGAGGAGGTTAGGCCTGTCCAAGGGTGCAGAGGAGGTAAGGCATGTCCAGGGGGTGCAGAGGAGGTGAGTACAGTCTAGGGGTTACAGAGGAGGAGAGGAATTTCCAGGGGGTGCAGAGGAGGTGAGGCCTGTCCAGGGAGTGCAGAGGAGGTGAGTCCAGTCTAGGGGTTGCAGAGGAGGTGAGTCCAGTCTAGGGGGTGTAGAGGAGACCAGGCCAGTCCAGAGGTGGTGCAGAGAAGGTGAGGCCTGTCCAGGGGGGTGGAGAGGAAGTAAGGCCTGACCTGCGCTGGGGGGTGCAGAGGAGGTGAGGCCTCTCTGGGGATGGGGGGGGGTGCAGAGGAGGTGAGGCCAGTCCAGGGGCTGCAGTGGAGGTGAGGCCAGTCCAGGGGATGCAGAGGAGGAGAGGCCTGTCCAGGGGTGCAGAGGAGGTGAGGCCTGTCCAGAGGGTGCAGAGGAGGTGAGGCCTGTCCAGAGGGGGGCTGAGGAGGTGAGGCCCGTCCAGAGGCTGCAGAGGAGTTGAGGCCTGTCCAGGGGGTGCAGAGGAGTTGAGGCCTCTCCTGTGCTGGGGGGTACGGAGGAGGTGAGGCATGTCCAGAGGGGGCAGAGGAGGTGAGGCCTATCCAGAGGGTGCAGAGGAGGTGAGGCCTCTCCAGGGGGTGCGGAGGAGGTGAGGCCTGTCCAGGGGGGTGCAGAGGAAGTAAGGCTTGTCCTGTGCTGGGGGTGCAGAGGAGGTCAGGCATGTCCTGTGTTTTGCTGGGAGGGAGGGAGGTGATGCAGAGAAGGTGAGGCCACTCTGGGGGGGGTGACAGGAGGTGAGGTCAGTCCAGGGGGTGCAGAGGAGGTGGGGCCTATCCAAGGGGTGCAGCGGAGGTGAGGCATCTCCTGTGCTGGGGGGTGTGGAGGACGCAAGTCCTGTCCAGGGGTGCAGAGGAGGTGAGGCCTGTCCAGGGGGTGCAGATTAGGTGAGGCCTGTCTAAGGGATGCAGAGCAGTTGAGGCCTGTCCTCTTCTTGGGGGGGGGGAGGAGGGGTGCAGAGGAGATGAGGACTGTTCATGAGGATGCATAAGAGGTTAGGCCTGTGTCCAGGAGTAAATCCAGTATTTGAAAAGCGCGAACAATTGCCCGAGGGCGTCAAGGCGCTGGGGGCCGTCGGGAAGATTAAGCGAGCTATTGCACAGAGTCACATGGTGCTGAGCCCTGGCCGCTACACCACACCTCTTCCGAAGGCTGCAGGGAGGAGACGCCTGTCCAGGGGTGCAGAAGAGGTGAGGCCTGTCGAGGGGAGTGCAGATGAGGTGAATCCTGTCCAGGGGGTAAGGAGGAGATGAGGCCTGGCCTGTGCTTCGGGGTGCAGAGGAGGTGAGGTCTGTCCAAGGGGTGCAGAGGAGGTGAGGCCTGTCCAAGGGGTGCAGAGAAGGTGAGGCCTGTCCAGCGGTGTGCAGTGGAGGCAAGGCTTGTCCTTGGCGATGAAGAGGCGGTGAGGCTTGTCCAGAAGGGGCAGAGTAGCTGAGACCTATCCTGTGCTTGAGGGGGTGCAGAAGAGGTTAGGCCTGTCCAGGGGTGCAGAGGAGGTGAGGCCTGTCCAATGGGGATGCAGAGAAAGTAAGGCCTGTCCTGTGCTGAGGGGTGCAGAGGAGGTGAGGCCTGTCCAGGGGTGCAGATGAGCAGAGTCCTGTCCATGAGGTGCAGAGGAGATAAGGCCTGTCCAGGGGGTGCAGAGGTGGTGGGGCCTGTCCACGGGGTGCAGAAGAGGTGAGGTCTGTCGAGTGGGGTGCAGTGGAGGTGAAGCCTGTCCAGGGGGGTGCAGAGGAGGTGAGGCCTGTCCTGTGCTTCGGGGTGCAGAGGAGTTGAGGCCCGTCCAAGGGGTGCAGAGGAGGTGAGGCCTGTCCAAGGGGTGCAGAGGAGGTGAGGCTTGTAATTCGCTTGGGTGCAGAGGATGTGAGGCTTGTCCTATGCTGGTGTTGCAGAGGAGGTGAGGCCTGTCCTGTGCTTGTTGGGTGCAGAGGGGATGAGGCTTGTCCAGGAGGGATGCAGAGGAGGTGAGGCCTGCCAAGGGGGGTGCTGAGAAGGTGAGGCCTGTCCACGGGCGTGCAAAGGAGGAGAGGCCTGATTAGAGCGTGCAGAGGAGGTGAGGCCGGTCCAAGGGGTGCACAGGAGTTGAAGCCTGTCCAGGGGGGTGCAAAGGAGGTGAGACCTGTCCAGGGGGGTGCAGAGGAGGTGAGGCCTGTCCAGGGGGTGCAAATTAGGTGAGGCCTGTCCAGGGGATGCAGAGGAGGTGAGGCCTGTCCAAGGGATGCAGAGGAGGTGAGACCTGTTCTGTCCAGGGGGGTGCAGAGGAGGTGAGGCCTGTCCAGGAGTTGGTGCAGAGAAGGTGAGGCCTGCCCAGGGGGTGCAGAGAAAGTCAGGCCTGTTCTGTGCTGGAGGGTGCAGAGGTGAGGACTGTCCAGGGGGTGCAGAGGAGGTGAGGCTTGTCAAGTAGGGGTGCAGAGGAGGTGAGGCCTGTCCAGGGGGGTGCAGAGAAGGTGAGGCCTGCCCAGGGGGTGCAGAGGAAGTAAGGCCTGTCCTGTGCTGGGGGGTTCAGAGGAGGTGAGGTCTGTCCAGTATTTTGCTGTGGGGTGGGGGGGTGCAGAGAAGGTGAGGCCTCTCCGGGGTTTAGGGAGGTTGGGTCAGAGGAGGTGAAGCCAGTCCAGGGGCTGCAGTGGAGGTGATGCCAGTCCAGGGGGTGCAGATTAGGTGAGACCTGTCCAGGGGGTGCAGAGGAGGTGAAGCAGGTCCAGGGGGTGCAGATTAGGTGAGGCCTGTCCAGGGGGTGCAGATTAGGTGAGGCCTGTCCAGGGGGTGCAGAGGAGGTGAGGCCCGTTCAGGGGGTGCAGAGAAGGTGAGGCCTGTCCAAGGGATGCAGAGGAGGTGAGACCTGTCCTGTGTTTTGCAGAGGGGTGGGGGGTGCAGAGAAGGTGAGGCCTCTCCGGGGGGAGGGGTCAGAGGAGGTGAGGCTAGTCCAGGGGGTGCAGGGGAGTTAGGGTCTGTTCAAGGGGTGCAGAGGAGGTGAGGCCTCTCCTGTGCTGGGGAGTACGGAGGACCTGAGTCCTGTCCAGGGGGTGCATAGGAGGTGAGGCCGGTCCACGGTGCTGCGGAGTAGGTAAGGCCTGTCCTGGGAGTGCAGATTAGGTGAGGCCTGTGCAACGGATGCAGAGCAGTTGAGGCCTGTCCTCTGCTTGTGGGGGTGCAGAGAAGGTGAGGACTGTTCATGTGGATGCATAAGAGGTGAGGCCTGTGTTCAGGAAGAGTGCAAGGGAGGTGAGGCCTATCCAAGGTTGGTGCAGAAGAGGTGAGGCCTGTCCAGGGGGTGCAGAAGAGGTGTGGCCTGTCCAGGGGGGTGCAGAGGAAGTGAAACCTGTCCAGGGGGGTGCGGAGGAGGTGAGACCTGTCCTGTGCTTCGGGGTGCAGAGGAAGTGAGGCCTGTCCAGGGGTGCAGAGGAGGTGAGGATTGTCATGTGCAGGGGGTGCAGAGTAGGTGAGGCTTGTCCTATGCTGGGGTTGTAGAGGAGGTGAGGCCTTTCCTGTGTTTGTGGGGTGCAGAGGAGGTGAGGCCTGTCCAGGAGGGGTGCCTCTCCTGATGGGGGTGAACAGAAGGTGAGGCCTGTCTAAGAAAGGTGCAGAGGAAGTGAGGTCTGTCCAGCGGTATACAGAGGAGGTTAGACTTGTCCAGGTGGTGCAGAGGAGGCAGGCTTGACCTTAGCGATGAAGAAGAGGTAAGGCTTGTCCAGAGGGGCCAGAGTAGCTAAGGCCTGTCCTGTGCTTGAGGGGTGCAGAAGAAGTTAGGTCTGTCAAGTAGGGGTGCAGAGGAGGTGAGGCCTCTGCAGGGGGGTGCAGAGGAAGTAAGGCCGGTCCTGTCCAAGGGGGTGCAGCGGAGGTGAGGCCTATCCTGTGCTGGGAGGTGCAGAGGAGGTGATGCCAGTCCAGGGGGGTGCAGAGGAGGTGAGGCCTGTCCAGGTGTGCAGAGGAGGAGAGGCCTGTCCAGGGGGGTGCAGAGGAGGTGAGGCCTGTCCAGGGGTGCAGAGGAGGTGAGGCCTGTCCAGGGGGGTGCAGATGAGGTGAGGCCTGTCCAGGTGTGCAGAGGAGGAGAGGCCTGTCCAGGGGGGTGCAGAGGAAGTGAGGCCTGTCCAGGGGTGCAGAGGAGGCAAGGCCTGTCCAGGGGGTGCAGAGGAGGTGAGGCCTGTCCAGGGGGTGCAGAGGAGGTGAGGCCTGTCCAGGGGGTGCAGAGGAGGAGAGGCCTGTCCAGGGGGTGCAGAGGACGTGAGGCCTGTCCAGGGGGTGCAGAGGAGGAGAGGCCTGTCCAGGGGGTGCAGAGGAGGTGAGGCCTGTCCAGAGGGTGCAGAGGAGGTGAGGCCTGTCCAGGGGGTGCAGAGGAGGTGAGGCCTGTCCAGAGGGTGCAGAGGAGGTGAGGCCTGTCCAGGGGTGAAGAAGAGGTGAGGCTGTCCAAGGAGTGCAGAGGAGGTGAGGCCTGTCCAATTGGGGTGTAGAGGAGGTGAGGCCTGTCCAAGGGTGCAGAGGAGGTTAGGCCTGTCCAAGGGTGCAGAGGAGGTAAGGCATGTCCAGGGGGTGCAGAGGAGGTGAGTCCAGTCTAGGGGTTACAGAGGAGGTGAGGAATTTCCAGGGGGTGCAGAGGAGGTGAGGCCTGTCCAGGGAGTGCAGAGGAGGTGAGTCCAGTCTAGGGGTTGCAGAGGAGGTGAGTCCAGTCTAGGGGGTGTAGAGGAGACAAGGCCAGTCCAGAGGTGGTGCAGAGAAGGTGAGGCCTGTCCAGGGGGGTGGAGAGGAAGTAAGGCCTGACCTGCACTGGGGGGTGCAGAGGAGGTGAGGCCTCTCTGGGGATGGGGGGGTGCAGAGGAGGTGAGGCCAGTCCAGGGGCTGCAGTGGAGGTGAGGCCAGTCCAGGGGATGCAGAGGAGGAGAGGCCAGTCCAGGGGCTGCAGTGGAGGTGAGGCCTGTCCAGAGGGTGCAGAGGAGGTGAGGCCTGTCCAGAGGGGGGCTGAGGAGGTGAGGCCCGTCCAGAGGCTGCAGAGGAGTTGAGGCCTGTCCAGGGGGTGCAGAGGAGTTGAGGCCTCTCCTGTGCTGGGGGGTACGGAGGAGGTGAGGCATGTCCAGAGGGGGCAGAGGAGGTGAGGCCTATCCAGAGGGTGCAGAGGAGGTGAGGCCTCTCCAGGGGGTGCGGAGGAGGTGAGGCCTGTCCAGGGGGTGCAGAGAAAGTAAGGCTTGTCCTGTGCTGGGGGGTGCAGAGGAGGTCAGGCATGTCCTGTGTTTTGCTGGGGGGGAGGGAGGTGATGCAGAGAAGGTGAGGCCACTCTGGGGGGGGGGGGGTGACAGGAGGTGAGGTCAGTCCAGGGGTTGCAGAGGAGGTGGGGCCTATCCAAGGGGTGCAGAGGAGGTGAGGCATCTCCTGTGCTGGGGGGTGTGGAGGACGCAAGTCCTGTCCAGGGGTGCAGAGGAGGTGAGGCCTGTCCAGGGGGTGCAGATTAGGTGAGGCCTGTCTAAGGGATGCAGAGCAGTTGAGGCCTGTCCTCTTCTTGGGGGGGGGGGGAGGGGTGCAGAGGAGATGAGGACTGTTCATGAGGATGCATAAGAGGTTAGGCCTGTGTCCAGGAGTAAATCCAGTATTTGAAAAGCGCGAACAATTGCCCGAGGGCGTCAAGGCGCTGGGGGCCGTCGGGAAGATTAAGCGAGCTATTGCACAGAGTCACATGGTGCTGAGCCCTGGCCGCTACACCACACCTCTTCCGAAGGCTGCAGGGGAGGAGACGCCTGTCCAGGGGGTGCAGAAGAGGTGAGGCCTGTCGAGGGGAGTGCAGATGAGGTGAATCCTGTCCAGGGGGGTAAGGAGGAGATGAGGCCTGGCCTGTGCTTCGGGGTGCAGAGGAGGTGAGGTCTGTCCAAGGGGTGCAGAGGAGGTGAGGCCTGTCCAAGGGGTGCAGAGAAGGTGAGGCCTGTCCAGCGGTGTGCAGTGGAGGCAAGGCTTGTCCTTGGCGATGAAGAGGCGGTGAGGCTTGTCCAGAAGGGGCAGAGTAGCTGAGACCTATCCTGTGCTTGAGGGGGTGCAGAAGAGGTTAGGCCTGTCCAGGGGGTGCAGAGGAGGTGAGGCCTGTCCAATGGGGATGCAGAGAAAGTAAGGCCTGTCCTGTGCTGAGGGGTGCAGAGGAGGTGAGGCCTGTCCAGGGGGTGCAGATGAGCAGAGTCCTGTCCATGAGGTGCAGAGGAGATAAGGCCTGTCCAGGGGGGGTGCAGAGGTGGTGGGGCCTGTCCACGGGGTGCAGAAGAGGTGAGGTCTGTCGAGTGGGGTGCAGTGGAGGTGAAGCCTGTCCAGGGGGGTGCAGAGGAGGTGAGGCCTGTCCTGTGCTTCGGGGTGCAGAGGAGTTGAGGCCCGTCCAAGGGGTGCAGAGGAGGTGAGGCCTGTCCAAGGGGTGCAGAGGAGGTGAGGCTTGTAATTTGCTTGGGTGCAGAGGATGTGAGGCTTGTCCTATGCTGGTGTTGCAGAGGAGGTGAGGCCTGTCCTGTGCTTGTGGGGTGCAGAGGGGATGAGGCTTGTCCAGGAGGGATGCAGAGGAGGTGAGGCCTGCCAAGCGGGGTGCTGAGAAGGTGAGGCCTGTCCACGGGTGTGCAAAGGAGGAGAGGCCTGATTAGAGCGTGCAGAGGAGGTGAGGCCGGTCCAAGGGGTGCACAGGAGTTGAAGCCTGTCCAGGGGGTGCAAAGGAGGTGAGACCTGTCCAGGGGGTGCAGAGGAGGTGAGGCCTGTCCAGGGGTGCAAATTAGGTGAGGCCTGTCCAGGGGATGCAGAGGAGGTGAGGCCTGTCCAAGGGATGCAGAGGAGGTGAGACCTGTTCTGTCCAGGGGGTGCAGAGGAGGTGAGGCCTGTCCAGGAGTTGGTGCAGAGAAGGTGAGGCCTGCCCAGGGGGTGCAGAGAAAGTCAGGCCTGTTCTGTGCTGGAGGGTGCAGAGGTGAGGACTGTCCAGGGGGTGCAGAGGAGGTGAGGCTTGTCAAGTAGGGGTGCAGAGGAGGTGAGGCCTGTCCAGGGGGTGCAGAGAAGGTGAGGCCTGCCCAGGGGTGCAGAGGAAGTAAGGCCTGTCCTGTGCTGGGGGGTTCAGAGGAGGTGAGGTCTGTCCAGTATTTTGCTGTGGGGTGGGGGGGTGCAGAGAAGGTGAGGCCTCTCCGGGGGTTTAGGGAGGTTGGGTCAGAGGAGGTGAAGCCAGTCCAGGGGCTGCAGTGGAGGTGATGCCAGTCCAGGGGGTGCAGATTAGGTGAGACCTGTCCAGGGGGTGCAGAGGAGGTGAAGCAGGTCCAGGGGGTGCAGAGGAGGTGAGGCCCGTTCAGGGGGTGCAGAGAAGGTGAGGCCTGTCCAAGGGATGCAGAGGAGGTGAGACCTGTCCTGTGTTTTGCAGAGGGGTGGGGGGTGCAGAGAAGGTGAGGCCTCTCCGGGGGGGGAGGGGTCAGAGGAGGTGAGGCTAGTCCAGGGGGTGCAGGGGAGTTAGGGTCTGTTCAAGGGGTGCAGAGGAGGTGAGGCCTCTCCTGTGCTGGGGAGTACGGAGGACCTGAGTCCTGTCCAGGGGGTGCATAGGAGGTGAGGCCGGTCCACGGTGCTGCGGAGTAGGTAAGGCCTGTCCTGGGAGTGCAGATTAGGTGAGGCCTGTGCAACGGATGCAGAGCAGTTGAGGCCTGTCCTCTGCTTGCGGGGGTGCAGAGAAGGTGAGGACTGTTCATGTGGATGCATAAGAGGTGAGGCCTGTGTTCAGGAAGGGTGCAAGGGAGGTGAGGCCTATCCAAGGTTGGTGCAGAAGAGGTGAGGCCTGTCCAGGGGGTGCAGAAGAGGTGTGGCCTGTCCAGGGGGGTGCAGAGGAAGTGAAACCTGTCCAGGGGGGTGCGGAGGAGGTGAGACCTGTCCTGTGCTTCGGGGTGCAGAGGAAGTGAGGCCTGTCCAAGGGGTGCAGAGGAGGTGAGGATTGTCATGTGCAGGGGGTGCAGAGTAGGTGAGGCTTGTCATGTGCAGGGGGTGCAGAGTAGGTGAGGCTTGTCCTATGCTGGGGTTGTAGAGGAGGTGAGGCCTGTCCTGTGTTTGTGGGGTGCAGAGGAGGTGAGGCCTGTCCAGGAGGGGTGCCTCTCCTGATGGGGGTGAACAGAAGGTGAGGCCTGTCTAAGAAAGGTGCAGAGGAAGTGAGGTCTGTCCAGCGGTATACAGAGGAGGTTAGACTTGTCCAGGTGGTGCAGAGGAGGCAGGCTTGACCTTAGCGATGAAGAAGAGGTAAGGCTTGTCCAGAGGGGCCAGAGTAGCTAAGGCCTGTCCTGTGCTTGAGGGGTGCAGAAGAGGTTAGGTCTGTCAAGTAGGGGTGCAGAGGAGGTGAGGCCTCTGCAGAGGGGTGCAGAGGAAGTAAGGCCGGTCCTGTCCAAGGGGGTGCAGCGGAGGTGAGGCCTATCCTGTGCTGGGAGGTGCAGAGGAGGTGATGCCGGTCCATGGGGTGCAGAAGAGGTGAGGCATGTCCAGGGGTGCAGATTAGGTGAGGCTTATCCAGGGGGTGCAAGGGAGGTGAGGCCAGTCCACGGGGGTACGGAGGAGGTGAGGCTTGTCCAGGGGGTGCAGAGGAGTTGAGGCCTGTCCAGGGGGTGCAAAGGAGGTGAGGCCAGTCCACGGGGTGCAGAAGAAGTGAGGCCTGTCCAGGGGGTGTAGTTAGATGAGGCCTGTCCAGGGGGTGTAGATTAGGTGAGGCCTGTCCAAGTGATGCAGAGGAGGTGAGGCCTGTCTAAGGGGTGCAGAGAAGGTGAGGCCTATCCTGTCCAGTGGGGTGCAGAGGAGGTGAGGCCTGTCCTGTGCTTGGGGGGAGCAAAGGAGGTGAGGCCTGTCCTGTACTGTGGTGAAACCTGCCCCTTAGGGGTAGGAGATGAGGCATGTTCTGTGGGAGTATGAGGTGAGGCCTGTCGTCTCCTCTGGGTGAGAGGAGTGTGCACTGCCTCAGCTGCTGTTCTCACCACCCAGAGATGCTCCTTTTAAGGAAAATTGCTTTATTTTAAGAGCTCATAATTCTGAGTTTTTGAAAAGTATCTGGAGTTTTCCATAGGGCCCCAGATGGCTCATGACAAAGGCACACATCTTCTCCAGTCAAGAAGTTTATTTTTACAAACCACTGTTGTGAATGAAGTAACGAAGACTACAACTCCCAGAATGCACTCACTTGTTAAATGAAAGTACAAGCATGAATATCACTTTACGGAAATATTTGGTACCTCCCCGGGGCATCGTGGCAGAGAAGGGTAGACCGGTCAATATCACAAATGTGAAAGGACTTTCATTCTCAGCATCCTTCTGCAGATTGTGAGTTGAGTGAGATCTGGGATTACGTGAATTTCTCAAGGAGATTTACCTCAGTTTCATCTGTTTCATGGAGAAATACAATGAAAAACAGGGGGTGCAAGTCCAGCGCCCCAGTCTCTGGTGTCCATGGATCTCTGTACTGGCCCTTCCCTGGTCCTGCAAGAGAGGACGAACCGGCTGCTTAGTCTGGTCTCTCGAAGTGAGCGAGAGCGAGCTCCATATCCTAGCCTGCAGCAGGCCCCCGCTCACACCCTGGTCCCCACCAGCGTCCAGCTCATATCCTAGACCTCAACAGGCCCCGGCTCTCACTCTGGTCCCCACTAGGCCCTGATCACATTGTGGTCCCCACCAGGCCCTGGTTCACATCTTGGTCCATACCAGGCCCTCAGACCCGGCTCACATCCTTGTCCACCAGGCCTCGACTCACCATACTGGGCCTCGGCTCACCATTCTGGACCCCGGCTCACCATACTGGGCCCTGGCCCAAGCCCTGGTACTCCCCAGGCCCCGCCTGACACCCTGGTCCCCGTCAGGGACCAGCTGATGCCCTGTTTCTCCCCAGGGATCGGCTGATGCCCTGGTCACCCCCAGGGCAGGCTGACGCCCTGGTCCTCCCTAGGCCCCAGCTCACCTTACTGTGCCTCGGGTGACAGCCAGACGCGGGTAGGTCCCACGCTTCGGAGGACCTCCAGACAAGTGCTTCCGCCATCGCCAATTTGCGAGAACCCTGGAGTCACGGTTGGGGCCAATTGACCCAACCTTCTAGGTGTTTTCCAGAAGGTATACTCCACTTCATCACGTTTTTTAGCTTTTCACTTTCACACAGGACTATCACACGAGTCCAGACTATAGGGGACGTGACCTCTACCGTACCGCCCCCTCTAGAGTAGAAGAGGATCCCCCGGTCCTGAAGAAATGCCAAGCTCCAACTGGACTATTTAGGGCATGAAACATGTCAACCACCTCCATCCCATACACATCATCCTGAGCTCAAGAGGGTATAATTTCCCCTCTTCAGCCACCACTTTTCAGTCGGTTGTTTTTACTCATAGCATAGGAGCCCAGTGAATAAAATTGTTTTGTGAGAAATATATAGCTATTTTTAATTCACACTTTCTTTTTCTTCCCACCTCTACTCGTCACGCATATGACCCACCCCCTCATTTTAGCTTCACATCGGCAACCAGAGAAGACCTCCGGTAAAGAGCCCCCCTGCGGAGCCCGTTGGGCATTGCAGCGCCGGCCCAACGAGGAGCTGCCAATTGTAGCTATTCCACCTTCAGTTCTTCTTCTTCTGAAGGATCACCTGGTATCCTCAACTTACCCCTCTTTCTCTTCCTCCCCCTCCCCCTCCTTAGGAACTGCATACCCTTAGTTTTTGTCATGGCCTCGGGTCACCATACCTGCCCCAGCTGAACATCCTGGTCATCACCATTCCGCGGCACAACATCCTGGTCCTCATCAGGCCCTGGCTCAACATCTTGGTCCTCGTCAGGCCCGACTCACATGCTGGCTCTCACCAGGGCCCGCCTCACATCCTGGTCCTCACCAGGCCCTTAATCAATCAATCAAACATTTATAGAGCACAGCAAATCCCTCGTGAGGGTCTCAAGGTGCTGGAGACGACTGCTGCTTGGTGAGTTAATTTGAACATCCAAGTCTTGAGTTCTCTCTTGAATTGTTGGAGTGACTGCTCCATGGATCAGTGGGAGTCTGTGAGGGACAGGGAATAGTATCCAATATCAAAACATTCCTCAGGCTCTGCCGGCTCAGCTGAGAGCTAATACTATAACATTCACTGCACTCTAGAATCTCGCCCCATAATGCTTTGCTGGGTCTTTGGTTGGCATTGTATTTTTGCCTGTAAATTTGCTTGGGGTGGTCCTAGGAGGAAGGGACCACCACCGAATTGTTCAGCATGATATGATCTTTGTGTTCAAGGCATCTGCTTGGTCCTCCCCCTAGGTTAGGGGGGACCCCAAAATCATCACCTCTCTCATTGCCTGATATTTTTCAAAGTTCACTTTTGTGAATTGGTTATATGCTTTTTAGCATGTAAAGTTGTTTTATTAAAGGGTTGTGGGTGCAGTAGCTAACTCCGCTACTTGGCGGAGTCGTAGGTTTTGCATGAATTCCGTGTGTTCAATGTAATGCCTAGTTAGCAAATCTCTGCAATCTCCACGAGCGGAGTTCATTGCCCATGATTAATGAACAGCAGCAGCGGTGGAGCAGTGAACAAGACCACTGAGGTGAAGGGCTGCTTACAGGGGTCGCAGAGTGGCCTCCATAAGTACTCATAGGAGGTGGGAGGGGCCTGCAAGGAGGCAGGAGGGCGGGAGGACGGGAAGCGGGAAATCTGGTGGGAGAATCGGCAGCAAATACCAATACAACCAATAGGAAAACTACTGAAAAACAGGAAGAACCCCCAAGCACTAAAAAACCACCAAGTAAAAACCTAAAGGAACAACAAAACAACAAAAATAAAGTAAATGTAAATAATGTAAATAAGATTTACGGGTCAGGCAAAGCAAGATCCCCACAGCTGTATCAAACCAGGGACTCGGGGACTGTGGTGCGGTCACCTAACCAGGGGAGCCAGGGCAGATGAACAGCGGCAGCGGGGAGCAGCAAACAAGACCATGGAAGTCAAGAGCTGCTTACAGGGGCTGTGCAGTGGCCTTCATAAGTGGTCCTGGGAGCTGGGAGGGGCCGGCAGGGAGTCGGAAGGGCAGGAGGACGGGAAGCAGGAAAACTGGTGGGAGAATCGGTGGCAAATACCAAAGCAAATAATAGGAAAAACTGAACAACAGGAAGAACCCCCAAGCCACTAAGTCACTAACAAACCACCAAGTAAAAACCTGAGGCAACAACAAAACAAATAAAGTAAATGCAAATAAGATTTACGGGCCAGACAAGATTCCCACAGCGGGATTGAACCAGAAGGCTCGGGGACTGCAGCGCAGTCACCTAACCAGGGTCTAGGGCTCCAGAGACTGGAAAGGGAAAAAAAGTGCCTTGGGGAAAAAAAGTGGGGGAAAAAAGTGCCTGCTTGGTTGTTATCCTTTTTGAAAGATCTGACCCTAGCGTAGCATTAGCTAACTTCAGATAAACCTGTAAGACAATCACCACAGGAGCCCCCAGGGACTGGTTTTGAGCCACAATCTTTTCAATATTTACGTAGCCCACTTGGCCCGGCTGATCGAGTCATTCTATATCACCTCTACTCGATGATACACAGATCATCAGAAGAGAATACGCCTGATCGAGTCATTCGATATCACCTCTACTCGATGATGCACAAATCATTACATTAGAAGAATATATAGGTAAGATGGGCAGTAACTTCAGGAGCTGCCTCCAGGAAGTCGCTGATTGGAGGAGCTCAAACCCCAGGGACCTCACAGTGAAACAAATGAAATAGTGGTATTTGGAACCGGAGCCTCACTGCACAAGGGTCATGGTGGTGTTGTTGGGAGCTCCCCAAACCCTATCCCATCAGGTCAGCAACCTGGGAATTTGGGTGGACTTGCATCGGTCCTTAATAGGACACATTAAAATCACCTATTCTACATGCTCCATACTGCTGAAAGGTATCGGAAAAATACTTCCGTCCTGCTTCATCTACGAGGGACCTGGCTCTGGCCCTGATCCTACCGAGAACAGATTTCTGTATCTCTTTATACATAGGTATAGCTAAATATCTCCTACATAGGTTGCAGCTGATACAGAACACAGCAGTTAGGCTGGTTCTGGGCTTAAAGAAATCAACTTCGATCTCAAAACAAACTGGTCAGATTCCCCCATCTTCCTGTCCTGAAAAGATGTCAATTAATTTCAAGCATTTTATGTCTTAGGCACTCCACAAACAGGGCCTTCATTCTTATTTGTCCTCGCTTTTTGCCTGGTATTAGCCGGCCCGAGCTGTGACATCCCATCACGCTTTGCTACATAAAGTCCGTAAGTTCAGAAAAACCAGAATAGGTAGCTGCTCTCTGCCTGTGGTGATGGCAAATACCTGGAATGCCCTCCCTCCTGCCATGTGCGCCCAAGAAAACTTGAGATCTTTCAAGAAACAACTCAAAACCTTTCTGCTTTTAAATAACATCCAGGTCTCCGCATTTGTGTTCAGAGGGTTGTGATTTTGAAACTTATGTTGTCATACTAGTGCCAGGACACTTCTGTCCCGAACTAGCTGTGCAGCGCTATATAAATTAGCTCTCACGTCCCATCATAAGCCATTGCTCTTCGGAGAAGAGATCGTTGCAGCTATAGACGTCCTAGCAAATCGTGATGCATTAACAGTCGTCTTTCACTCTTAGTAACCAGGGACCCCTCTAATCATACGTTGACTGTCTTTGTCTTGGACCATGTGCAGAGCTCTGATGCCTTTCAGCGATAGTCATGGTATATATATATATAAATTCACTGAAAAAACCATAGGTTTCAGGCACGTTATAGTTAGAAATTAGCATTTAAAAAACCTTACAAATTCACTGAAAAAACCATAGGTTTTAGGGACAGTTATAGTTAGTTGGACATTAAACTCGTACAAAACCCGTGAAATTCCCCCGTTATAGTAAGTTCAGCTAACTATAACTCGCGCCCCCGCAATGCACTGCTGATGACGTCACATATTACATCACTCATGACATGGTCAGTGACATCACTGATGACATCTCAAATGACATCACTGATGACATCATCCAGTGACTGTGTGTTTCTGTAAAGTTTAAATATGTTTAATATATATAGGGAAAGGCGTATTGAAGAATGAGTGGTTGTATAAGTGTCTGAATGGATGATTTAGTAGATGCGTGACTAACTCTAAGTGAGTGATTAAACGTATCTTACTGAATTCATGGGTTAGTGACTAAACTGGGTGAATGTCTGTATCCGTCTGTCTGTTGCTGTGTAAGTGGCTGCATGGGTTTGTGAATAGCTACATGAGTGTCTATATGAGTTATTGATTGGTTGTCTGAGTATCTGTATGGGTGCCTGAGTGTTTGTGTGGGTGGGGTGTGTGCGACTCTGTGCATAGATGTGTGAGTGGGTGATTCACTGGGTGGATGGTTTCAAGAGTGCATCTGTGATAGACTGTATGGGTGGGTAAGTGTGTGTAAGAGTGTGTTAGTGAGTGAATGTATGTTCCAGTGGTACATGTGTGAGTAACTACATATGTGAAAGGCGGTATATATGTGGGTTGGAGTATATAAATAGCTATAAGCGAGAGTGTGTGATTGTGAGAGTGACTGTATGGATGAGTGTGTGCTTGTATCAGTGATCGTATAAGAGCGTAAGAATGTGCTTTTATTTATATGAGTAAATGAGCTGGTGTGTGTATAACTGTATAGGTGAGTAAATGGCAGTGTGTTTAATTATTTGCATGACTGACTAGGTGTGTGAGTACCTCTATGGATGAGTGGCGGTGTTTGAGTGTCTATATAGGAGTATGAGTGCATATGATAGTCCTGTACTGAGTGACCATAAGTATGAGTGACTGTACGGGTGAGTGAGTGGATGTGTGTGCAGACCTAAGAATCAGTGAGTGGGTATGTAGTTATTGGTGTTGGAGTGTCTATGGTTTTGCGAATGGCAGTCTGTAATTTAGAGTGGGTGTATCAAAAGTTATATTAGAGTGTGAGGAGGTGCATCAGATTATCATGTGGATGATGTCATCAGTGATGTCATCAGTGATGTCATTTGAGATGTCATCAGTGATGTCACTGACCATGTCATGAGTGATGTAATATGTGACGTCATCAGCAGTGCATTGCGGGGGCGCGAGTTATAGTTAGCTGAACTTACTATAACGGGGGAATTTCTATGGTTTTGTACGAGTGCAATGTCCAACTAACTATAACTGTCCCTGAAACCTATGGTTTTTTCAGTGAATTTCAAAGGTTTTTTAAATGCTAATTCCTAACTATAACGTGCCTGAAACCTATGGTTTTTTCAGTGAATTTCAAAGGTTTTTTAAATGCTAATTCCTAACTATAACATGTCTGAAACCTATGGTTTTTTTCAGTGAATTTCAAAGGTTTTGTAAATGACAATTTTTAAATGTATTAATTGTTATATTTATTTTTTTGATACTGATTTACTACATTTTTTTAAACTATTTATTTTTAGATATTTTATTTTTTAAATTACATTATAATTAAATTATACATTACATTACAAAATATACTTTCTCAGAATGAATTACTTTAGTTTAAATACTTTGCAAATAGGCAATAGACTTTTAAGTACAGTAGTTACAGTTGTTGCAATGGGCAACACAATTTCAAACACAATGCAACATTGAGATCAATGTGAATTTCTAGTTAAATGCAATTAGTTACTTTATGGATTACTTTTCTAACCACAGGACTGGATCCTAGATTCAGTCCTGGGACATCTCCTGTAAACAGTTGAGTAAAAGCGTTTTGGTTACAGTAGTGATTTTTAATGAATATTATTGTATTTTAAAAGTTGACACTAAGAAACTTTCACATAGAATCACCAATGTTATCCTATGGGAGGAAATTCACTTAGCAGGTAAGTAGTGTTATCGTTACTTTTTCTTACTCAGTGGTGGATCCTGGATCCAGCACTGGTGCATCTCCTGTAAGCAGTTGAAAGAATGCGTTTAAGTCATACAGGCGATTTTTAAGGAATATTTGTAGTTTGTGAAAATCGACACTTTGAAACTTTTCTGCTGAAAACCAGACAATGGATTCCTATGGAAGGAAATACAAGTTACTGGTAAGTACAGTTAGAATTACTTTTCAGGGTCAGTGCTGGGCTAAAAGATGCAGCACTGGGTTCTCGCCTGATAACAGGTGAGTAAATCGGAATTCGTAGTTCGGCTGATTTTAGAGGAATATTATAAAGTTCCAAAACTCCACACTTAGAAGAATTTCCAAGTGAAACCAGTCAATGTTAGCCTATGGAAGGAAATTCAAGTTACTGGTAAGTACGATTAGAATGACTTTTCAGGATCAGTACTGGGCTCAAAGATGCAGCACTGAGGTCTCTCCTGATAACAGGTGAGTAAATCGGAATTGGTAGTTCTGCTGATTTTAGAGGAATATTTGTATGTTTCAAAAATTGACACTTAGAAACTTTTTCAGCAAAAAGCAGGCAATGATATCCTATGGAAGGAAATTCAAGTTACTGGTAAGTACGGTTAAAATTACTTTTCAGGATCAGTACTGGGCTCAAAGATGCAGCACTGAGGTCTCTCCTGATAACAGGTGAGTAAATCGGAATTCGTAGTTCGGCTGATTTTAGAGGAATATTTGCACAGTGGTGAAGGGAGGGGGCGGGGCTTCAGGTGACATCTCTGCAAACAGGCCCCGTGGCGCGTTTTAAGATGGGGAATTAAATCCTCCTCAATCCCGAGGGTCCCTAGGGGCCAAGTAGCCCACCAGATACCTCCAGTATGCGCTAGAGAGCTGCGTTGCAGAGAGGTGTTCAGAGGCCACGCCCCTTTTTGCACCTCTCTGCAACTCAGCTCTCTGGCGCTTTCTGGAGGTACCTGGTGGGCTAGTTGGCCCCCAGGGACCCTCAGGATTGAAGGGGATTTAATTCCCCATCTTAAAACGCGCTACAGGGCCTGCTTGCACACATGTCAAATGAAGCCCCGCCCCCTCCCTTCACCACTGTGCAAACGCGCTCCGTGGCGCGTTTTAAGTTGGGGGATTAAGTCCCCTTGAATCCTGAGGGTCCCTGAAGTCCAACTAGCCCACCATGTACCTCCAAAGCGCCACAGAGCTGCGTTGCAGAGAGGTGTAAAAGAAGCGTGGCCTCTGTACACCTCTCTGCAACGCAGCCTCTGGCGCATACTGGACGTTCCTGGTGGGCTAGTTGGCCCCAGGGACCCCCAGTATTCAAGGGGAATTCGTTCCCCTCTGCAAACGCGCCAGGGGCGCGTTTGCAGAGTGGTAAAGGAAGGGGCGGGGCCTGCAGCACAATCGTTTTTTTATTATTATTATTTTTTTTTCCCGAAGAGGGACTGTGTGGCCCCCTTTCTTTTCCTTTTTGGGCCCTGGGGACCCCATCCCCCAGGGCCTTACCCCTTTTTTTTCTTTTTTTTTTAAAAAAGGAAACGAGAAGGGGGCCGCGTGGCCCCCCTCCCGTGGCCGATTCCGGCCCCGGGGACCCCATCCCCCGGGGCATGGCCACACTTTTTTAAATTTTTTTAAAGGAGGGGGCTGCGTGGCCCCCCTCCTCAGGCCTCCTTTTGCCCCGGGGACCCCATCCCCCGGGGCAGGCCTTTATTTTATTTATTTATTTTTTATTTTTTTATTTTTTGGGGGGAGTGGGGCCCCGTGGCCCCCCTCCCGGGCCACTACTTGCCCCGGGGACCCCATCCCCCGGGGCTGGCCCTCTCCGTTGGGGACTGTGGGGTCCCCAATCCCCCACGGTCCCGCCGGCTCCCCGCGTCCCTCGGGAGCCGGCATTGCTTTCCACATGGGGAGCTGCTAAGATGCAGCTCCCCGTGTGGAAAAGCAATCTGCTTTGAATTTTGGGAGAGCAGGTTTCCTGCTCTCTCTTCCAAAATTCAAAGCAGTTTGCTATGACAGGGCGGGAGCCGCGAGGCTCCCGTCCTGCCATAGCAAACTACAGTGTCCCGGGGGTAGGCACCCCGGGACACTGCAGGAGCCGGCCCTGGGGAGTGGTGGTCCCCAGGGCCATGGAGGGCTCCAGGAGGGGGGACGCGCGGACCCACGGACCCCAAAGGATAGGGCCAGCCCCGGGGGATGGGGTCCCCGGGGCAAGTAGTGGCCCGGGAGGGGAGCCACGCGGCCCCCCTCCGCAAAAATAATAAAAACATTTTTAAAAAAGGCCGGCCCGGGGCCAATAGAGGCCTTAGGAGGGGGGCCACGCAGACCCGCTCCTCCAAAATTATTTTTTTTAAAGTGGCCATGCCCCAGGGGATGGGGTCCCCGGGGCCGGAATAGGCCACGGGAGGGGGGCCACGCGGCCCCCTTCCCCTACAGTATATATATTTTTTTTTAAAAAGGGAAAAGGCATCAGGCCCTGGGGGATGGGGTCCCCAGGGCCCCAAAAAACAAAAAGAAAGAAAAAGACGCTATCGAGCGTCAGGCCCCGCCCCTCCCTTAACCACTCTGCAAACGCGCGCTGTGGCGCGTTTTAAATTGGGGAAATAATTCCCATTCAATACTGGGGGTCCCTGGGGGCCAACTAGCCCACCAGGTACCTCCAGTAAGCACCACAGGGCTGGGTTGCAGAGAGGTGGTCCAGGCCACGCCCCTTTTTACACCTCTCTGCAACGCAGCTCTGTGGCGCTTACTGGAGGTACTTGGTGGGCTAGTTGGTCCCCAGGGACCCTCAGGATTCAAGGGGACTTAATCCCCCAACTTAAAATGCGCCACGGGGCGCGTTTGCACAGTGGTGAAGGGAGGGGGCGGGGCTTCAGGTGACATGTGTGCAAACAGGCCCCGTGGCGCGTTTTAAGATGGGGATTTAAATCCCCTTCAATCCTGAGGGTCCCTGGGGGCCAACTAGCCCACCAGGTACCTCCAATAAGCACCACGGAGCTGCGTTGCAGAGTGTTGTAAAAGGGGCGTGGCCTCTGAACACCTCTCTGCAACGCAGCTCTCTGGCGCATACTGGAGGTACCTGGTGGGCTAGTTGGCCCCTAGGGACCCTCGGGATTGAGGAGGAATTAATTCTCCAACTTAAAACGTGCCACAGGGCGTGTTTGCAGACATGTCACCTCAGGCCCCACCTCCTTCCTTCACCATTGTGCAAATATTCCTCTAAAATCAGCCGAACTACGAATTCCGATTTACTCACCTGTTATCAGGAGAGACCTCAGTGCTGCATCTTTGAGCCCAGTACTGATCCTGAAAAGTAATTTTAACCGTACTTACCAGTAACTTGAATTTCCTTCCATAGGAATCCATTGTCTGGTTTTCAGCAGAAAAGTTTGTGTCGATTTTCACAAACTACAAATATTCCTTAAAAATCGCCTGTATGACTTAAGCGCATTCTTTCAACTGTTTACAGGAGATGCACCAGTGCTGGATCCACCCACCCTGCAACACCACATGGCATCCATTTCACATTCCCACATGCATCCAATTCACATTCCCACATGGCATCCAATTCACATTCCCACATGGCATCCATTTCACTTTTCCACATGGCATCCATTTCACTTTCCCACATGCCATCCATTTCACATTCCCCCATGGCATCCATTTCACATTCCCCCATGGCATCCATTTCCCATTCCCACATGCATCCATTTCACATTCCGTCATGGCATACATTTCACATTCCCTACATGCGTCCATTTCTATT
Organism: Calotriton arnoldi; assembly: GCA_963921515.1. NCBI lineage: Eukaryota > Metazoa > Chordata > Amphibia > Caudata > Salamandridae > Calotriton > Calotriton arnoldi. The sequence goes on from CAWUFW010017978.1 coordinate 124,488, forward strand.
CCCACATGCATCCATTTCACATTCCCACATGGTATCCATTTCACATTCCCAAATGCGTCAGTTTCACATTCCCACGAGGCATCCATTTCACAACCCTACATGGCTTCCATTTCACATTCCCACGAGGCATCCATTTCACAATCCCACATGGCATCCATTTTAAATTCCCACATGTGTTCATTTGACATTCACACATGCATCCATTTGACATTCACATATGGCATCCATTTCACATTCCCACATGGCATCTATTTCATATTCCCACATGCGTCCATTTCATATTCCCTCATGGCATCCATTTCACATTCCCACATGCGTCCATTTCACATTCCTACATGGCATCAGTTTCACATTCCCACATGCATCCATTTCACATTCCCATATGCGTCCATTTCACATTCCCACTTGCATCCATTTCACATTCCCACATGGCATCCGTTTCACAATCCCACAAGTGTCTGTTTCACAATCCCACATGCGTCTGTTTCACATTCCCACATGCATCTGTTTCACATTCCCACATGCGTCCATTTCACATTCCCACATGGCATCAGTTTCACATTCCCACATGCATCCATTTCACGTTCCCATATGCGTCTATTTTACATTTCCACATACGTCCATTTCACAGTACCACATGCGTCCATTTCACATTCTCACATGTGTCCATTTCACATTCCCACATGCGTCCATTTCACACACCCACATGTGTCCATTTCACATTCCCCCATTTGTCCATTTCACATTCCCACATGGCATCCATTTCACATTCACACATGCCTCCATTTCACATTCCCCATGTGTCCATTTCACATTCCCACTTGCGTCCATTTCACATTCCCATATGGCATCCATTTCACATTCCCACATGTGTCAGTTTCACATTCCCACATGCATCCATTTCATATTCCCAAATGTGTCCATTTCACATTCCCACATGCGTCTGTTTCACTTTCCCACATGCGTCCATATCACACTCCCACATGCATCCATTTCACATTCCCCATTTGTCCATTTCACATGCCCACATGGCATCTATTTCACATTCACACATGCGTCCATTTCACATTCCCATATGCGTCCATTTCACATTCCCACTTGCATCCATTTCACATTCCCACATGGCATCCGTTTCACATTCCCACATGTGTCTGTTTCACATTCACACATGCGTCTGTTTCACATTCCCACATGCGTCTGTTTCATATTCCCACATGCGTCCATTTCAAATTCCCACATGGCATCAGTTTCACATTCCCACATGCATCCATTTCACATTTCCACATGCGTCAATATCAGATTCCTACGAGACATCCAGTTCACATTCCTACATGGCATCCATTTCACATTCGCACATGGCATCCATTTCCCATTTCCACATGGCATCCATTTCCCATTTCCACATGGCATCCATTTCCCATTCCCACAAGCGACCATTTCACAATCCCACATGCGTCCATTTCACATTTCCACGAGGCATCCATTTCACAATCCCACATGGCATCCATTTTAAATTCCCACATGTGTTCATTTGACATTCACACATGCATCCATTTGACTTTCACATATGGCATCTGTTACAAAGTCATCCTGTGCCCTGGGCGCCTCCCAACTTTTTGCTGAATGGTACTGGTGGTAACTGACTCTGACTGACCTTGGGCTCTGCCTAACCAGGCCCAGGGCCAGTGCTATGCTAAAAGAGATACATTTAGAATACATTGAAAACACCTACATACACTAGGGTACACTATGGTATGGGGTACCCCTGTGATTGGCATGACCTACCCTATCAGACCCCATTAAAAATAGGGCAGGGGGATTAAAACTACCTAGAAGTCCCTAGTCCACAATAGGGCATGGCAGTTTAGAGGCCAGCAGACCTTTCTGCACTTGCATTTGTGCACTGCTGAAGCCTGAGGTCAGTTTAAAAGCAGCCCTGGGTGGCAGGACTGCTTTTAAAAAGGAAATTGTGCCCAAACTCGACTTTGGTGTTTGGGGCACTTAAACATGGATAACCTACAATGTTTTGGCATATTAGGAACCCCCAGGGTCTCCCGTAGGTGTCCCAGGGGTGGGAGGTCAGGTATTTATAAGGTAGACCCTTATAAAATGAGTTTTATATACCCTGGGTTAAGTGAAATTTCACATTTCACTCCCCACATTGTGATAAAGTGCTGCCCAAATTCGACTTTGATGCTAGGAGCACTGTGGAAGGAGGATCTGCAATATTCCTGTAGATTCAGAACCCCTAAAGTCTCCCCTAGTTGTCCTGTGTGTCCTGTATGTTTTTATAAGCCCTAGTGCTGGAAAAATGGCCCAAGTCATTTTTCCCATTGCAAATCCCAGGCCAAATAGGTTAACATGGCAAGAAGTTATTAACTAATAACTACTGATAGGAGAATGATAGAACTTCCATTCAAAGACTTCCCAGAATGGTAGTGATAAATCCCACAATATGATATTGTTGAATTTCTCCTAAACTGTACATACAAGAAGTTATAAGACTTTCTTGTTTGTAAGTCCAGATTCAGCCTTCCAGTGGTCTGTCCTGATTGGTCAGAGTTAAGTGGATTAGCCAGGCTGCCTTGAAGAGGTGATAAAGAGCCCCTGGGGTTAACCAGCTCTGCTGGGAGGGCAGTGTGCTGCTACACAGGAATGCCAGAGCAGGGGGAGGAGTCGTAAACCATGGTCTTCAAAGGGAAGAGGAGGCCTCAGTGTCATTTACAACTCCACCCTTTTGACCCCCAATCCAGAGCTAGACTTATGGAAGGAATGCACAGATGCAAGTGAGAGAGGCTATGGAAAGTAGCCATCCTAGGGGTGTGTTTAGCCTGCTCTTACCTCCCTGCTGGAAAATCAGTCATTTTGAATTTGGAGGATTTGGTGCACTCTTGGACAAAATAATGCCACACTCTACAGGATATGGTCATAACTTTGGGGAGTTGCCCTGCTCCCATTGGTCAGGAGTGACCTCCTGCTTGACCCAGTGAACTTGGAATAAGTATCTGAGAGGGGCAGAGTCTCTCAGATCTGCTGCTTGAAACTTAAGAAAGCAAGACGTTGCCATACTGAGATGTTTGGTGTGCAATTTCTAAGGCCTGACCTCTGAAGACTGCACCACCTGGAACTACAGCCCTGTGGACTACCTTGCTGTAAAAGAACTAAAGAGTGGACTCCCTGCAAGCTACAGGTTAACAGAGCTCACCTGGAACATCACCACCAAGGATCCTCAACCTGGAGAACTACCAGTGGATTTGTAAGGGTTTTGTCAAAGTGGATTGTGGGAACTGAAGTCCTCAACTTTCAAGGACCATCTTGGAGCTTCCAGACCCTTGGAGTGAGTTTGAGACACGTTGGGACCCTTTGGGGAACTTCAGGAAGAAGTTCCAGAAGTTTGGAGAACTTTGGAGCAACTTTGAAAAAAATCTCCATAAGGGGACCGCCTCAACCTGGCCAGCCAAGCCGCCTGCCTTCAACCGCGAGCCGGCCAAGCCATCCAGGTTCGTCCCACTGAAAGCTCCGTAGGGCCGACTTCCAGAGTTTAACCGGGAGTAGAAGAAATCCGAGGTCGGCGAACCCTCACCGAATCCGGCCTGGTGAAGGGCATCGAGGGACCCCGCGAGAAAACGCTCTGTAAAAATTTCTAAGTCCGAACGAAGAAAAGGTGACCGGGAGCAACCCGAAAGCCAAGCCGCCTGCCTTCAACCGCGTGTCGACCTGGATCCTGGGTTTGCTCCACTGGAACGCTCCGGAGGTTGGACTTCCATAAGTTTGACCGGGAGCTCACCGCAAGGCAATCCAGCGAACCCTCACCGAATCCGGACAGGCTGAGAGCTTCGAGGGACCCCGCAAGAAAAAGCTCCAGAAAAGTTTCAAAGTCCGAAGGTAAAAACTGTGACCGGGACCTACCGCGAGTGGCAGCCGCTCAGGGCTCCATCGCGGTCGGCCTGAAACTTTGACTTTGAGCCGGTCTATCGCGACCAGAAATCCCAATAGGGTGCTATATGTTTCTAAGTGCTATATAATGCTAAATCTGAAAATTCATATCTCCGGTTCCCCACATTGGATTTTTGTCGTTTTGGTGTCATTTTAAAGATAAGAATATTTCCTATTTTTATAAATTGGTGTTGGATTTTTATTAAGTGTTGTGTCTTAATTATTTACTGAATTTGTGTTTTTAAATGCTTTACATATCTGTCTTTGAAGTTAAGCCTGACTGCTCGCAGCCACGTTACCAAGGGTTGAGCATAGGAATAATTTTCTAAGACCTATTCTGAGCCCTATACTGTGTTAGTAGCGTTATTGCCAGTGGCAGACCTACATTTGCCCCTACCAATAATCCACTTTACAACAGCATCCATTTCACATTCCCACATGGCATCTATTTCATATTCCCACATGCGTCCATTTCACATTCCCACACGCATCCATTTCACATTCCCACATGCATCTATTTCACATTCTCACATGTGTCCATTTCTTTCTATTCCCAAATGCGTCCATTTCACATTCCCACATGTGTCCATTTCACATTCTCATATGCGTCCATTTCACATTCCCACATGCATCCATTTCACTCTCCCACATGCGTCCATTTGACCTTCCCCCATTTGTCCATTTCACATTCCCACCTGGTATCCATTTCACATTCCCACATTGCATCCATTTCACATTACCACATGTGTCCATTTCACATTTCCACATGAGTACATTTCACATTCCCACATTTGTCCATTTCACATTCCCACATGGCATCTTTTTCTCATTTCCACATACCATCCATTTCACATTCCCATATGCGTCCATTTCATATTTCCACAAGGTTTCCATTTCACATTTCCACATGGCATCCATTTTACATTCCCACAAGGCATCCATTTCACATTCCTAAATGGCATCCATTTCACATTCGCACATGGCATCCATTTCCCATTACCACATGGCATCCATTTCCCATTACCACATGGCATCCATTCCCCATTCCCCATTCCCACATGACCCCATTTCACATTCCCACATGTGTATATTTCATATTCCCTGATGGCATCCATTTCACATTCCCACATGGCATCTAATTCACATTCTCACATGTGTCTATTTCACATTCCCACATGCATCCTCCTTATCACACTCCCACATGCGTCCATTTCACATTCCCATATGCATCCATTTCACATTCCCTCTTGCATCCATTTCACATTCCCACATGGCATCCGTTCAACATTCCCACATCTGTCTGTTTCACATTCCCACATGCGTCTGTTTCACATTCTCACATTCGTCTGTTTCACATTCCCACATGCGTCTGTTTCACATTCCCACATGCGTCCATTTCACATTCCCACATGGCATCAGTTTCACATTCACACATGCATCCATTTAACATTCCCACATAGCATCAATTTCACATTCACACATGCGTCCATTTCACATTCCCATATGCATCCATTTCACATTCCCACATGGCATCCGTTTCACATTCCCACATGCTTCTGTTTCACATTCCCACATGCGTCCATTTCACATTCCCACATGGCATCAGTTTCACATTGAAAAAATGGCGCCCTCCAAACGAGGAGTAAGCGAACTCAATAAGCACTCATAGCGGCATAGTTGCCGCTTTCAAATCTTCATCCAAAAGACGTTAATCCATGTTATATGGTTATTATATTCCTTTATTTTGTCTTTGCATCTTAATTTCATACTCCATTTTTCAAAATTTGGTTCATACGATTCTTCTCATATGCATACCAATAGTGAGGTCAATTATCTCATTACACAGGTGCCCCAATGCATTTCGGGCGTCAGCCCTTCGTCAGGGGGATCGGTCCTACGAAAAATGTATAATGTGATTTACTAATCCAGGAACACATATGTGCGTTGCTTTAATACAATGTTCAAAACACCAATTCTATACGTGTTGTGTCTAAAACTAACAAAAAAGATGTGAGTACTACAAAGTGAACATGAACCTCGTGTCTCATGCGATGAATTTACCCAGTAATAACTCGGTAAACACCCGTGACAATGCTACTTTGTTAAACTGCGTGCGCCAGAAAAAAAACGTCTTCAAGTGCGTTATCAGAAAACGCAATATACAAAATGTGACAAATTCATTAAACCGGTGCATAAAGTCACTGACATCAGTCCCATTATAACCGCTCCAAGCACGCGTGCATCGTTCAAATATCAAAAGTGTCAACCGGCCGGCCACTACACTCTTAAAAATACCTGTTGTAATGTCGATATTCTCTCCCTCTATCCTCTGCTCGTTGAGCTTCCATAGCTACACGTCTCTTCCCGGAATTAAATATAAGAAGAAAACCGGAAGTAACAATAATCATAGACAAAAGACTATGACGACAATACAACAGACGGTAAACTCTTATGAGTAAAATTGTTTAAAATTGAGTATAACTGCGACTGAGATCAAGATATAAATAGAACTTCACGATAATAGCTCCTGATAAATTTAATATCCCGGAAACAATCACTGATCTTCATAAGTACAAACGCTAACCATGGTCTCAATAAAGCGTGTAGCGGAAAAACCGTAGCAGTAAAAACAGGGTCACCATGGTGACAGGCACCACCCTATCGACTGACGAAACTATTCTTAAAGGTACACAACTGTGCTAGATATAAGAACACGAACGGATCTAATTTGTATTCAAACTTGAAACAAACACTGAAAAATAATGTGTACACGTTAAAAATATACAAAATCCCTAAAACCAACTCTGGTGCAGTGTAGTGTGATATGATTAAACATTATATGCATTCAAATCTCTCTAATCAAAGGTGCACAAAATACACATGTGGTTATAGATACATGACAGCCGCAAATAATTACAGAAAACAACTAAATTCTACACGATCATTCAACCCTTTAGGGTGTATTGAGTTCAATTTTGAAATCCAGTACAGTTCACGTTGTAAAAGATATTGTCTATTGTCCCTTCCTTCTTCAATGTTTACCTGTTCCAATACCATATATCTCAGTTGGCTGATGTTGTGATTCATTTGCAAAAAATGTGTTGCCACAGTGGATTTAAGATTTTTTGTACGGATGTTACTTTTATGTTCCATGAGACGGGTTTTTACTTTTCGTTCCGTTTTCCCGATGTATGGTAGTCCGCATGGACACTTTATGAGGTACACTACATTGGTAGTGTCACACGTGGCTGTGACTCTCAATTTGATGGAGGTGCCCTGAGTAGGGTGTGTGATGGTAGTGCCCTTAATAATGTTATTACAACATCCGCAATTGTGACATGGGATGGTGCCTCTGTAATTTAGGTCTTTTCTACTAGTTTTTCGGTTGAGAAGTTGTTTCAAGTTTCTGGTGAGTTGGTATGCGAAAATAGGAGGGTATTGAAATATGCCTTTAAAATCAGGTTCAGCTTGTACCAACGGCCAATATTTTTGGATTGTTTGTTTTATCTTCGTGCTTTCTGTAGAATATTTGGACACAAACACCATTCTTTCCTCTTTTGTGGCGTGTATCACTTTAGGTGTTAACAATTCCACTCTGTCCTTCAATTTCACTCTGTCAACAGCTTCTTGTAAAATTGGTTCCGGATACGATCTTTCTTTGAATTTTTGTAAAATCCTTTTGCTGTTGTTGTTGTATAATTCTTCTGAAGATGAAATTCTTTTAATCCTGAGCAATTGCGAATAAGGTAAGTGGCGTTTTAGAGACTTTTGGTGGAAACTGGAAAAATGTAGAAAATTATTCAGATCCGTAGATTTGGTAAATACAGTAGTGGTCATGATGTTATTTTGTGTATAACAAACAAGGGAACCCAAAAAGAATAGGTCAGGGACCTTGGGAGCTAGATTAGTACAAAGGACAGTGGTCCCTGAGTAAGGAAATCTCATTAAACAATGAATATAGTCTCAATCAGTACTATATTTGAGCGCATGTCCAGCCGGACAGAGGCAAGTTTAATATACACAGTAGTTTGAATAAAATTGAAGAAATGTGAGAGAAATAACAGTGGGATACAAGCCTGTATCCAGAGTCTCACAGATCAAAACACACAAACAACATAGAAAAGCTCAGGCAGTTTACATGTGTTTCAATGAATTTGCACGGATAATGAAACAACAATCATAAAAGGTCACCTTTACACATATTACAAATTAACATTCAGTGTATAAGGTTGACAACTGTGTCGACGACGTTTCGATCCTTATCAGTGAGATATTGGATCATCTTCAGGACTGTGGATTAAAGTGCCTGAGAGCATATGCCTGTAAATTATCATATTAACGAAACATTAGATATAGAGAGAGAAAGAGAGAGAGAAAAAAATATATAAAGGAATAATAAGTCATGGGTAAAGTTTACATTTAGTTACCAATAAACTCAATAAGATGTCGAAAGGATCTATTTTACGCGTGAAAAGACCTAAAGACCGAACAATGATAGTGATGCAGAAGTAGTGAGAGATTACGATGCAGCATGCAAAGTTGTAAAACCCGACTATAAAAAACTTTTGCCCTTAAGACGACGTGTCTAATGTGGAGGAATGAGTTATCAACAGGTGCTGTCACCTGATCACATTGTATATAAACGTATACATCTAATAGATGTAAAATGAGGTATTAACAACATGCAGGCGGTGCGTATCTGGCTTATGTGGAGTACCTGCAGAAGCGCTTAAGGATGGAAAGCTGGCACGTCCAGAATGGGGAGGAGAGGGGACATAATGGACCTGAGGGACAGAGAAGAATAGCATTAGGAACTGGGATGAGATGAGATAAGGAGGGGGTAGGGATGGAAGGAAATGCTTGTGACCTTCATGTCAAGGTGGCTTACCCGGGTTAGAAAGTGGAGGCTCCGTTATCCACAATGGGAAGACAAGGCGGATGAGTCCTGCGCATCAAGGGTTAAATAAAAGGGATTGCGAGCCTGGATGGGAACAATCGGTAAATTTACAAGCGTGGCGGGAAAACGGGGGCGGGGGGTGTCGGGGAGAGAGAGAACGCGTGCGCGCTTACCTATTTCAGGGTCGGATAAACTCTATGCAATTTGGATGTTTAGCGATGAGCCTAATAAATATAATTAAAAAACAATATTGAGGGCCAAGGGGTTGCAATCTGGCAACAAGGTACTGTTGTTGAAAAACCGGGAGTCCAGAATGGACGCTTACCTGGTGTAGTGCCAGTGGAACATGCAGGCAAAAGAGGTGAACGCTGGAGGAAGGGACGCTTACCGAAAGATATGGCAACCAGTAAGTGGTCGCGTGACCGCATGGGAGATCATGTGATTTCGATTGTGGGAGGAGTCGCGCGTAATCCAGCGTATGGTGAAGTATCGGCACAGCGGCCATCTTGAAATAGGCAAAGTGATAGTCAAAGTAATAGATATAATAGTAGATACGCCTAGAGTTTCAGACAAAAACGCATAAAGAGTGACAATTATTTTCGCAAACTGTAAAGTAATATACAAAGTGATCATGGAATTACTAACAGAAATAAAAATAAAAAGGCAAGAGAATAATGCAATATAAAGTATTCATAAATAAGTAAATAGTTTTCCATATTGGATATCAGTTCACAATTAAGCGAAAGAATGAAATGACACAAGGTTTCAATGAGGAAGTAAATGTCAATGCAATACCCAATATACAAACAGAAAGGGCTTGGTAATTAAAGGGCACTGATTACATAGACGTGGAAAATAGGGCCACTTAATCAGTAATCTCTGAACACAGACATAATAGTGGACTGAGAGTTGTATAGAGAAATAGAGTGCAGTTAGGACAATCAAATTAATGCATAGCTTGGGCAATTGTTTTTGCAGTAGCAGTGCTAAGCAACCTACAGCAATGTTGTCCAGTCCTCCAATCGGTTGAGTCCCGTATGGATACTGCCAGTACGTAAAATCCATTTTAGTTCTTCTCTATTAAGTAGTTGTGTAAGATCAGCTCCTCTTGGGGTATCCTCACCACACTCACAACTGTCCAACGGATGTCGTCCTCAGTGTGTCCCAGAGTTTCAAAATGTTCCACCAATGGGGCATTAGGTGTCTTGCAGCGAAGTCTGCTCCGATGTTGGCAGATCCTAATACGTATCTTTTGAGTCGTTTGACCAATATAGATCTTATTGCATGGGCACAAAATAGCGTAAATAACATTGTTCGTATTGCAATTGGAGAATTCTTTATGAGTGGATTTAATGGTGCCAAATACAAATTCTTTACAATCAGAGGTAAATCTGCACACAGTGCAGTTGCCACATTTAGCATGTCCTATAAGGCGTGGAAGTCCCCAGTGATCATCAAGAGTGTTGGGAACGTGTGGGCATGGAAGTGCTGCCCTAACCAAATGGTCCTTAATGTTTTTACTCTTCTTAAATGCAAAAAGGGGTTTATCTAAATTCAGTATTCCTGCATTGATTACGTTCCAGTGCTTTAGTATACTCTTGCGTAATTTGTGTGAGGATGGAGAAAAGGTAGTGACACATACAATGCGTTCCATTTGTTGTTTGGATTTTGGTTCCAACAGACACTCTCTGGGACAATACCAAGCTCTTTTCAGAGCATTACGTACAAGTCTTTTAGGATAGCCCCTGACTGTAAGTTTGCAACTGAGCACTTTGGCTTCTGTGAAATAGTCTTCTTTCAACGTGCAATTGCGTCTGATTCTAAGAAACTGAGAATACGGAAGTGAGTCTCTGAGTGCTCTTGGATGATTACTGTCATATTTGAGTAAAGTGTTTCGTTCAGTAGGTTTTCTGAATAAGCTGGTGATAAGTCGGCCCTCCTTATGTACAATATTTAAATCTAGGAAAGGAATAGATGTCTTACTGTGGGATAAAGTGAATTTGAGACCTCCACAATTATTATTGAGCCAGTGGAGGAACTGGGTCAACATGTCCTGGTTATTGTGCCAGATCATAAAAATATCGTCAATATAACGCTTCCATATTTCAATAGCGTTATGGAAAGGGTTCCCAATGCAAGTATATAGTTAGTTTCAAGGGCATCCATGTAAAGTATAGCCAAATTAGGGGCAAAAACTGCCCCCATGGATGTACCCTTGGTTTGTTGATAGAATTGGCCATCGAACAAGAAAAATTCCTAGTAAGGCAGATTTCCAACAATTGTAATATAAAAGTTGTGGGAACTGCATGTGGTCTGGGGCGTTTATCAAGGGTATTTTCTATCACATGTAGAGAGTCAACTTGAGGTATATTAGTGTACAATGACTCAACGTCCAAAGTACATAGAGTGTCAATTTGTGGATTGAAGGGGTGGTTCTCAACCAAGGATATCATCTGCATACTATCTCTGACATAGTTCCTCCACTGGCTCAATAATAATTGTGGAGGTCTCAAATTCACTTTATCCCACAGTAAGACATCTATTCCTTTCCTAGATTTAAATATTGTACATAAGGAGGGCCGACTTATCACCAGCTTATTCAGAAAACCTACTGAACGAAACACTTTACTCAAATATGACAGTAATCATCCAAGAGCACTCAGAGACTCACTTCCGTATTCTCAGTTTCTTAGAATCAGACGCAATTGCACGTTGAAAGAAGACTATTTCACAGAAGCCAAAGTGCTCAGTTGCAAACTTACAGTCAGGGGCTATCCTAAAAGACTTGTACGTAATGCTCTGAAAAGAGCTTGGTATTGTCCCAGAGAGTGTCTGTTGGAACCAAAATCCAAACAACAAATGGAACGCATTGTATGTGTCACTACCTTTTCTCCATCCTCACACAAATTACGCAAGAGTATACTAAAGCACTGGAACGTAATCAATGCAGGAATACTGAATTTAGATAAACCCCTTTTTGCATTTAAGAAGAGTAAAAACATTAAGGACCATTTGGTTAGGGCAGCACTTCCATGCCCACACGTTCCCAACACTCTTGATGATCACTGGGGACTTCCACGCCTTATAGGACATGCTAAATGTGGCAACTGCACTGTGTGCAGATTTACCTCTGATTGTAAAGAATTTGTATTTGGCACCATTAAATCCACTCATAAAGAATTCTCCAATTGCAATACGAACAATGTTATTTACGCTATTTTGTGCCCATGCAATAAGATCTATATTGGTCAAACGACTCAAAAGATACGTATTAGGATCTGCCAACATCGGAGCAGACTTCGCTGCAAGACACCTAATGCCCCATTGGTGGAACATTTTGAAACTCTGGGACACACTGAGGACGACATCCGTTGGACAGTTGTGAGTGTGGTGAGGATACCCCCAAGAGGAGCTGATCTTACACAACTACTTAATAGAGAAGAACTAAAATGGATTTTACGTACTGGCAGTATCCATACGGGACTCAACCGATTGGAGGACTGGACAACATTGCTGTAGGTTGCTTAGCACTGCTACTGCAAAAACAATTGCCCAAGCTATGCATTAATTTGATTGTCCTAACTGCACTCTATTTCTCTATACAACTCTCAGTCCACTATTATGTCTGTGTTCAGAGATTACTGATTAAGTGGCCCTATTTTCCACGTCTATGTAATCAGTGCCCTTTAATTACCAAGCCCTTTCTGTTTGTATATTGGGTATTGCATTGACATTTACTTCCTCATTGAAACCTTGTGTCATTTCATTCTTTCGCTTAATTGTGAACTGATATCCAATATGGAAAACTATTTACTTATTTATGAATACTTTATATTGCATTATTCTCTTGCCTTTTTATTTTTATTTCTGTTAGTAATTCCATGATCACTTTGTATATTACTTTACAGTTTGCGAAAATAATTGTCACTCTTTATGCGTTTTTGTCTGAAACTCTAGGCGTATCTACTATTATATCTATTACTTTGACTATCACTTTGCCTATTTCAAGATGGCCGCTGTGCCGATACTTCACCATACGCTGGATTACGCGCGACTCCTCCCACAATCGAAATCACATGATCTCCCATGCGGTCACGCGACCACTTACTGGTTGCCATATCTTTCGGTAAAGCGTCCCTTCCTCCAGCGTTCACCTCTTTTGCCTGCATGTTCCACTGGCACTACACCAGGTAAGCGTCCATTCTGGACTCCCGGTTTTTCAACAACAGTACCTTGTTGCCAGATTGCAACCCCCTTGGCCCTCAATATTGTTTTTTAATTATATTTATTAGGCTCATCGCTAAACATCCAAATTGCATAGAGTTTATCCGACCCTGAAATAGGTAAGCGCGCACGCGTTCTCTCTCTCCCCCCGACACCCCCCGCCCCCCGTTTTCCCGCCACGCTTGTAAATTTACCGATTGTTCCCATCCAGGCTCGCAATCCCTTTTATTTAACCCTTGATGCGCAGGACTCATCCGCCTTGTCTTCCCATTGTGGATAACGGAGCCTCCACTTTCTAACCCGGGTAAGCCACCTTGACATGAAGGTCACAAGCATTTCCTTCCATCCCTACCCCCTCCTTATCTCATCTCATCCCAGTTCCTAATGCTATTCTTCTCTGTCCCTCAGGTCCATTATGTCCCCTCTCCTCCCCATTCTGGACGTGCCAGCTTTCCATCCTTAAGCGCTTCTGCAGGTACTCCACATAAGCCAGATACGCACCGCCTGCATGTTGTTAATACCTCATTTTACATCTATTAGATGTATACGTTTATATACAATGTGATCAGGTGACAGCACCTGTTGATAACTCATTCCTCCACATTAGACACGTCGTCTTAAGGGCAAAAGTTTTTTATAGTCGGGTTTTACAACTTTGCATGCTGCATCGTAATCTCTCACTACTTCTGCATCACTATCATTGTTCGGTCTTTAGGTCTTTTCACGCGTAAAATAGATCCTTTCGACATCTTATTGAGTTTATTGGTAACTAAATGTAAACTTTACCCATGACTTATTATTCCTTTATATATTTTTTCTCTCTCTCTCTCTCTCTATATCTAATGTTTCGTTAATATGATAATTTACAGGCATATGCTCTCAGGCACTTTAATCCACAGTCCTGAAGATGATCCAATATCTCACTGATAAGGATCGAAACGTCGTCGACACAGTTGTCAACCTTATACACTGAATGTTAATTTGTAATATGTGTAAAGGTGACCTTTTATGATTGTTGTTTCATTATCCGTGCAAATTCATTGAAACACATGTAAACTGCCTGAGCTTTTCTATGTTGTTTGTGTGTTTTGATCTGTGAGACTCTGGATACAGGCTTGTATCCCACTGTTATTTCTCTCACATTTCTTCAATTTTATTCAAACTACTGTGTATATTAAACTTGCCTCTGTCCGGCTGGACATGCGCTCAAATATAGTACTGATTGAGACTATATTCATTGTTTAATGAGATTTCCTTACTCAGGGACCACTGTCCTTTGTACTAATCTAGCTCCCAAGGTCCCTGACCTATTCTTTTTGGGTTCCCTTGTTTGTTATACATACTTAGCGCAATCGCTTGATTGCAAGGGTCTTTCCTTATTCCCCTTGTTTACAAGTGGGTTACTTCCTTGTCTCCCTTACTCCTACAGATCTTCACTGTCACAGACCTTCACCCTTTCTTCCTTTTTTTCATTGACACAGCTGTCTCTAAGTCATTAGGGTAATGTCAGATCACGCACCACTCTATACAGATGACTATATTAGAAAGATCTTAGAAGGACCCTCACTTTTCAGTGACATAGCGAATGCACCATCTGAAATTAACACCTCACTCCCTGAACAATTGGAGAAAATTAAAAAGAAAACTGTTAGATTGCAACTTATGATCCGCATGTTGACGGAATATTTAAAGGCAGAAATTATTCCCACTGGCCTACAAGTCAGGAATATACCGGGGATCTTTACGGACATCCCCAAGTATATTACAAACTTTAGTTATATCGGCACCACTTGCTCGAGACATTGGATGGTGCTCGGTATTGATATAGCAACCGAAGAGCTTAAAAACTATTAGATGAAGTAACTGAGGTTGAAAAACAAATCAAAGAAAATAGCTCCATTGCCGATGGCAAGAAATTGTTAGACCAAGTACAGAAAACAGTTGATGAGTTTTTTAGACTAGAACAGAATAAAAAATCAGTTAAAGTTAAAAAGGACATTATATCCTATACAACAGAGAGAGCTTACCCTTACCTGACCAAAGACTTCTACCTCAACAGATCATATAATAATCCACGCAACACCAGACCGTGGGGTAGATTCAATCGTAGGAATAACTTGGTAGGTTTCTCAGATACTTCAGCCGATTCATCGGACAATTCTGACCCAGGAGACGGTCCTAGCACATCCAATAGAGCAACAAACAACTCTTTTTTAGGACGAGGCCAGCAAGAACCACAAAAGAAAGGCGGCCTAAAACGCACTCATTGGCAGAACCCTCCAGGGGAACGAAACACACGACGAAACCATTATCAATGGTAACTACCCCTCACTCCTACTCCAACCAGATAATGGTTCCTCTCACTTCAACTTTGACTGGGGACACTACCACATTTGATACACTTCCTAATTTGATGCTCCCTATTTTTAATCTAACTAAGCACCAACTGAATGTTTCTGAATTATCTATATTGAACAAAGGACTATCATTTGTTCCCACTACCCATACAAATTTTCTTGACCTCCAAACTGAGGTTTTAAGATTTTTTCGGAAAATAAGGCTACACAGCTATTTTTTGCTTAATCCTATGCCACTCAAAATATCTAACACTCCCCTTAGACCACCTTCCACTTTTTCCCCATCCTCGAATATGGTCCCCTCAGAAATTTCTACATTTGAAAAATTGGTACTTAACGATCTCTCAGAGATGGAGAAGGGTCGTCACTTTGTCCCATATAATATCTCTAGGGCAGAGAAATCTGCATTGAGCACGCTTAAATTGAACGATGACATCGTTATAAAGCCTGCAGACAAAGGTGGCGGTATAGTGCTACAAGAGCTAGCTAGCTATAAGAATGAGATAACTAAGCAACTACAGAATACTGATCATTATTGTAAATTGCCCACAAATCCCACTCTTGAACTTCAGAAACTTATTTTGCAGGTAACTACTGATGGCCTTGAGCAAGGTTTCTTGACCAAGTTGGAACATCAATTTCTCAATATCAAATCCCCACGCATACCTGTTATTTACACTCTTCCGAAGATACATAAAAACCAAGAAAACCCTCCGGGACGTCCCATTGTGTCAGGATGTGGTTCCATTTTGGAACCCCTTGGTCTTTATGTTGATTTCTTTATAAAAGAATTTGTCCCCATTACTACCTGCTATGTCAGAGATAGTATGCAGATGATATCCTTGGTTGAGAACCACCCCTTCAATCCACAAATTGACACTCTATGTACTTTGGACGTTGAGTCATTGTACACTAATATACCTCAAGTTGACTCTCTACATGTGATAGAAAATACCCTTGATAAACGCCCCAGACCACATGCAGTTCCCACAACTTTTATATTACAATTGTTGGAAATCTGCCTTACTAGGAATTTTTTCTTGTTCGATGGCCAATTCTATCAACAAACCAAGGGTACATCCATGGGGGCAGTTTTTGCCCCTAATTTGGCTATACTTTACATGGATGCCCTTGAAACTAACTATATACTTGCATTGGGGAACCCTTTCCATAACGCTATTGAAATATGGAAGCGTTATATTGACGATATTTTTATGATCTGGCACAATAACCAGGACATGTTGACCCAGTTCCTCCACTGGCTCAATAATAATTGTGGAGGTCTCAAATTCACTTTATCCCACAGTAAGACATCTATTCCTTTCCTAGATTTAAATATTGTACATAAGGAGGGCCGACTTATCACCAGCTTATTCAGAAAACCTACTGAACGAAACACTTTACTCAAATATGACAGTAATCATCCAAGAGCACTCAGAGACTCACTTCCGTATTCTCAGTTTCTTAGAATCAGACGCAATTGCACGTTGAAAGAAGACTATTTCACAGAAGCCAAAGTGCTCAGTTGCAAACTTACAGTCAGGGGCTATCCTAAAAGACTTGTACGTAATGCTCTGAAAAGAGCTTGGTATTGTCCCAGAGAGTGTCTGTTGGAACCAAAATCCAAACAACAAATGGAACGCATTGTATGTGTCACTACCTTTTCTCCATCCTCACACAAATTACGCAAGAGTATACTAAAGCACTGGAACGTAATCAATGCAGGAATACTGAATTTAGATAAACCCCTTTTGCATTTAAGAAGAGTAAAAACATTAAGGACCATTTGGTTAGGGCAGCACTTCCATGCCCACACGTTCCCAACACTCTTGATGATCACTGGGGACTTCCACGCCTTATAGGACATGCTAAATGTGGCAACTGCACTGTGTGCAGATTTACCTCTGATTGTAAAGAATTTGTATTTGGCACCATTAAATCCACTCATAAAGAATTCTCCAATTGCAATACGAACAATGTTATTTACGCTATTTTGTGCCCATGCAATAAGATCTATATTGGTCAAACGACTCAAAAGATACGTATTAGGATCTGCCAACATCGGAGCAGACTTCGCTGCAAGACACCTAATGCCCCATTGGTGGAACATTTTGAAACTCTGGGACACACTGAGGACGACATCCGTTGGACAGTTGTGAGTGTGGTGAGGATACCCCCAAGAGGAGCTGATCTTACACAACTACTTAATAGAGAAGAACTAAAATGGATTTTACGTACTGGCAGTATCCATACGGGACTCAACCGATTGGAGGACTGGACAACATTGCTGTAGGTTGCTTAGCACTGCTACTGCAAAAACAATTGCCCAAGCTATGCATTAATTTGATTGTCCTAACTGCACTCTATTTCTCTATACAACTCTCAGTCCACTATTATGTCTGTGTTCAGAGATTACTGATTAAGTGGCCCTATTTTCCACGTCTATGTAATCAGTGCCCTTTAATTACCAAGCCCTTTCTGTTTGTATATTGGGTATTGCATTGACATTTACTTCCTCATTGAAACCTTGTGTCATTTCATTCTTTCGCTTAATTGTGAACTGATATCCAATATGGAAAACTATTTACTTATTTATGAATACTTTATATTGCATTATTCTCTTGCCTTTTTATTTTTATTTCTGTTAGTAATTCCATGATCACTTTGTATATTACTTTACAGTTTGCGAAAATAATTGTCACTCTTTATGCGTTTTTGTCTGAAACTCTAGGCGTATCTACTATTATATCTATTACTTTGACTATCACTTTGCCTATTTCAAGATGGCCGCTGTGCCGATACTTCACCATACGCTGGATTACGCGCGACTCCTCCCACAATCGAAATCACATGATCTCCCATGCGGTCACGCGACCACTTACTGGTTGCCATATCTTTCGGTAAAGCGTCCCTTCCTCCAGCGTTCACCTCTTTTGCCTGCATGTTCCACTGGCACTACACCAGGTAAGCGTCCATTCTGGACTCCCGGTTTTTTCAACAACAGTACCTTGTTGCCAGATTGCAACCCCCTTGGCCCTCAATATTGTTTTTTAATTATATTTATTAGGCTCATCGCTAAACATCCAAATTGCATAGAGTTTATCCGACCCTGAAATAGGTAAGCGCGCACGCGTTCTCTCTCTCCCCCGACACCCCCCCGCCCCCGTTTTCCCGCCACGCTTGTAAATTTACCGATTGTTCCCATCCAGGCTCGCAATCCCTTTTATTTAACCCTTGATGCGCAGGACTCATCCGCCTTGTCTTCCCATTGTGGATAACGGAGCCTCCACTTTCTAACCCGGGTAAGCCACCTTGACATGAAGGTCACAAGCATTTCCTTCCATCCCTACCCCCTCCTTATCTCATCTCATCCCAGTTCCTAATGCTATTCTTCTCTGTCCCTCAGGTCCATTATGTCCCCTCTCCTCCCCATTCTGGACGTGCCAGCTTTCCATCCTTAAGCGCTTCTGCAGGTACTCCACATAAGCCAGATACGCACCGCCTGCATGTTGTTAATACCTCATTTTACATCTATTAGATGTATACGTTTATATACAATGTGATCAGGTGACAGCACCTGTTGATAACTCATTCCTCCACATTAGACACGTCGTCTTAAGGGCAAAAGTTTTTTATAGTCGGGTTTTACAACTTTGCATGCTGCATCGTAATCTCTCACTACTTCTGCATCACTATCATTGTTCGGTCTTTAGGTCTTTTCACGCGTAAAATAGATCCTTTCGACATCTTATTGAGTTTATTGGTAACTAAATGTAAACTTTACCCATGACTTATTATTCCTTTATATATTTTTCTCTCTCTCTCTCTCTCTCTATATCTAATGTTTCGTTAATATGATAATTTACAGGCATATGCTCTCAGGCACTTTAATCCACAGTCCTGAAGATGATCCAATATCTCACTGATAAGGATCGAAACGTCGTCGACACAGTTGTCAACCTTATACACTGAATGTTAATTTGTAATATGTGTAAAGGTGACCTTTTATGATTGTTGTTTCATTATCCGTGCAAATTCATTGAAACACATGTAAACTGCCTGAGCTTTTCTATGTTGTTTGTGTGTTTTGATCTGTGAGACTCTGGATACAGGCTTGTATCCCACTGTTATTTCTCTCACATTTCTTCAATTTTATTCAAACTACTGTGTATATTAAACTTGCCTCTGTCCGGCTGGACATGCGCTCAAATATAGTACTGATTGAGACTATATTCATTGTTTAATGAGATTTCCTTACTCAGGGACCACTGTCCTTTGTACTAATGATGTTATTTTGTAGCACAATGTCAACATCCAGGAACGCTATCCTTTCCATACTGATGTTGTGTATGAATTGGATTCTTTCCTCAATTGTATTGATTTCACGAATAGCTTGTAGTAAGTCTGGTTGAGATCCTTTCCAAATCAAAAAAATGTCATCTATATACCTATGATAGGTAATCAAATTATCTTGCCAGGTCTTTTTGGATAAAATGTGGTCAAGCTCAAACCGATGCATGAAAAGATTAGCATACGCAGGAGCTGCGCAATTTCCCATCGAAGTGCCTGATAACTGTGTGTAGTAATTGTCATCCCAAGTGAAGTAGCTGTGATAAAGATAAAAATGCATCAATTCTAACAGAAATTTTTTGAGATCTTCTTCTTTGTTACTGTCGATCAGAAATGATTCTAGGGCTTGAAGCCCCATGTCATGGGGAATTGAAGTGTACAAAGACTTCACATCTATGGTACATAAAATGGGTTGATCATGATCTCCAATCTTGATGTTATTAATTTTAAGGAGAAAGTCGGTAGTATCACGTAAGTACGTGGACATGCTCTGGACTATAGGTTGGAGGTGTTTGTCAACTATGCCGCTATGAGTGCTTATTGAGTTCGCTTACTCCTCGTTTGGAGGGCGCCATTTTTTCAATTGTACCCAACACCTCAAGGATCAGGAGGTGATACTCATTAGCACCTAAGAGGATCACATTGAACAACTTCTTTTCATTAAAGATTTAGAAATAGGGTGTGCAACCATTTTATAGATATTTTTCGTATCAGTTTCACATTCCCACATGCATCCATTTCACATTCCCATATGCGTCCATTTCACCTTCCCACATACATCCATTTCACATTACCACATGCGTCCATTTAACATTCTCACATGCATCATTTCACATTCCCACATGTGTCCATTTCACACACCCACATGTGTCCATTTCACAATCGCCCATTTGCCCATTTCACATTCCCACATGGCATCCATTTCACATTCACACATGCCTCCATTTCACATTCCCCATGCGTCCATTTCACATTCCCACTTGCACTCATTTCACATTCCCACATGGCATCCATTTCACATTCCCACATGTGTCCGTTTCACATTCGCACATGCGTCCGTTTCATATTCCCAAATGTGTACATTTCACATTCCCACATGCGTCCGTTTCACATTTCCACATGCGTCCATTTCACATTCCCACATGCGTCCATTTCACATTCCCCCATTTGTCAATTTCACATTCCCACGTGGCATCCATTTCACATTCTCACATGGCATCCATTTCACATTGCCACATGTATCCATTTCACATTCCCACCTGGCATCCATTTCACATTCCCACATGGCATCCATTTCACATTCCCATATGCCATCCATTTCACATTTCCCCATGGTATCCATTTCACATTCCCACATGCATCCATTCACATTCCCACATGTGTACATTTCACATTCCCACATGCGTAAATTCCACATTCCCACATGGCATATTTTTCTCATTCCCAGATGCCATCCATTTCACATTCCCACATGCGTCCATTTCACATTCCCTCATGGCATCCATTTAAAATTGGAAGCGAAACAAAAAAGAGAGGTAGGGTTTTTATATATATATTTAGAAATATATAAAGGGAGTACTCCTAATCCCCAAAAGGTAACGATAAATCAACAACAAGGAGGAGTCTACCCTTAAGGACCGGAAATCTGCTTATTCAGCATGGAGGATGCAGAAGGGAAGCAAGAAATAGATTATTTTCTAAGAAGACCCCTCACTCACCAACCTAGTTGGTGACATGCTTCATCATTGGGGTCCCACTCGAATAGCCGAATGCTACCCGGGTGTGCTGCGACACCTGATTACAGTGGAGCGGGTTGGTTTGAACAGCAGTGATAGTGCAAAGTGAGTGCCAAAGGTGGTGAATAATTAAAAATTGTCAAAGTTTGACTCCCTACAGGAATTTAATATGGAGTAACTCGACAATATTAAAAACAGTATGAGACCCTAATCAGGCTAAATTGACCTGTAGTGTCTAAGTGAAAAAGGTGATGGTCTACATGTTTCAACCTATAATGAAATTGCAAGGTTTTCGTCAGGACCGGAAGAAAAGCCCGGGTGGTCTACACACTCTAAGGTGTACCCAACCCAGGGCCCATGGATAAAAAGCCACACCAGTATTACTCACTGCATGGCATTCCCTCATCAAGTCATATCTAGGGAGAAATCTGCAAGAGAAAAAATGTCACAAGTACATTTTACGCTTCAATCAAATGTCAATGCAGCGACCTTTCGAACTAGTCAGATCCAGTTATTTCTCACATTTATTCATCACAGTGACACCGCATGAATTTGTTGGTTGTGCCTGTGAGAGAGCACGATACACTTGAGTATGCATCATTCGTTCACTGGTGTTACCTCGTGTGTGAGAGGAGCATTTTGGTTGATGCATTGACATTTGATTGAAGCGTAAAATGTACTTGTGACATTTTTTCTCTTGCAGATTTCTCCCTAGATATGACTTGATGAGGGAATGCCATGCAGTGAGTAATACTGGTGTGGCTTTTTATCCATGGGCCCTGGGTTGGGTACACCTTGGAGTGTGTAGACCACCCGGGCTTTTCTTCCGGTCCTGACGAAAACCTTGCAATTTCATTATAGGTTGAAACATGTAGACCATCACCTTTTTCACTTAGACACTACAGGTCAATTTAGCCTGATTAGGGTCTCATACTGTTTTTAATATTGTCGAGTTACTCCATATTAAATTCCTGTAGGGAGTCAAACTTTGACAATTTTTAATTATTCACCACCTTTTGGCACTCACTTTGCACTATCACTGCTGTTCAAACCAACCCGCTCCACTGTAATCAGGTGTCGCAGCACACCCGGGTAGCATTCGGCTATTCGGGTGGGACCCCAATGATGAAGCATGTCACCAACTAGGTTGGTGAGTGAGGGGTCTTCTTAGAAAATAATCTATTTCTTGCTTCCCTTCTGCATCCTCCGTGCTGAATAAGCAGATTTCCCTGTCCTTAAGGGTAGACTCCTCCTTGTTGTTGATTTATCCATTTAAAATTCCCACATGCGTTCATTTCACATTCCCACATGCGTCCATTTCTATTCCCACATGCGCCCATTTCACATTCCCACATGGTATCCATTTCACATTACCACATACGTCCATTTCACATTCCCACATTGTATCCATTTCACATTTTCACATGGTATCCATTTCACATTCCCGTGAGGCATCCATTTCACATTCCTACATGGCATCCATTACCCATTCCCACATGGCATCCATTTCCCATTTCCACAGGCGTCCTTTTCACAATCCCACATGCATCCATTTCACAATCCCATGAGGCATCCATTTCACAATCCCACATGGCATCCATTTCACAATCCCACATGGCATCCATTTCACATTCCCACATGCATCCATTTGACATTCACACATGGCATCCATTTCACATTCGCACATGGCATTTATTTCACATTCCCACATGCGTCCATTTCACATTCCCTCATGGCATCCATTTCACATTCCCACATGCGTCCATTTCACATTCCCACAAGTGTCCATTACACATTGTCACATGCACCCATGTCACATTCCCACATGCGTCCATTTCACATTCCCACATGCGTCCATTCCACACTCCCACATGGGTCCATTTTACATTCCCCCATTTGTCCATTTCACATTCCTATGTGGCATCCATTTCACATTCCCCCATGGCATCCATTTCACATTTCCACATGTGTCCATTTCACATTCCCACATGCGTACATTTCGCATTCCCACATTTGTCCATTTCTATTCCCACATGCATCCATTTCAGATTCCCACATGCCATCCATTTCACATTCCCACATGCGTCCATTTGACATTCACACATGGCATCTGTGAGAAGTTGGCCTGGCATATGCTGTTCACTAGTTATAGTGGGCACCTTGCACCAGTCCAAATGATCCTTATTGATCATAGGTTTAAAGACAACCTTTATTGAAAGCTATCCTAGTGGTAGCTATGGAGAGCAGCCTTCAGGCTGTCTTGAAGGAGTGTAAAGCAGCTTGGTTTACCAGATTATAACCTCTTGAATGACCAAATGAAAGGAGAACCACACAAGGTATATATATGTATTTATTTCTAAACACTAACTACTAATCTCTTTATGAGATTAGAGTCCAAGATACACAATATCACAGTATAAAAACGACAGTAAATAGCACAATATACAATTGGCCCCGGGGGGGGACCAAACCATATATTAAGAAAGTGGTATAAGAACCACGACTTGACTAGACACAGTGCCTAGAGCACGTAGAATCTCTGGGATCCCAAGGAACCACCCAAGGTAGTGACACAGGAGACCCACGGGGGACCTGTGCAGTGTGAGAACACAACCGCGAGCGCCGTAGGATTCTATGAGGAAAGTAGCGGTTGGAATTTTAAAGCAAAAGGACACTTAGGAGAGGACTTTGAGCAAACCCCTTTAGACTTATGGGGTTCTAGGGCCAACACCCATGGGAGCACCGTAGTACTCGAGTTACCTCACACAGGGAAGCCGGGTGCATAGGTGTCAAGGGGTGTCGGGAATCGTCATTGTTTTCAATGGCGATCTGCTGCAAAGTGCTGCTGCCGTGAAGAAGAAAAGTGTCCGGGATGATCCAAGCCTGGATCGAAGATGTGAAGAACCTGAAAGCAGAGGGGACAGAGTCTGGGTCACTAGCCAGTGACGCGGAGCAATCGAATGCCCACCGATGTCGGGTGCTTCAGGTGCGAAGAGGTGAAGCTTGACTCTGCAGCCACGGGGTTCTGGAGAAGTCAAGGACAACGAAGAGCCGGATTCGAGCTGTCCCACAAAGGATGTCAAGTGCTGGGGTGTCGGTGCTCGGATTGAACAAAACAAGCCTTGGTAACAGCAACCCACGCAGGAAGAGAAAAGATGCTTCTGTGCAGACCAGCAAGGTCCTGTGGACTCCCCAAACCATGCAAAGTCAGGGCACATCTGGAGCAACCAGGGAAGCCCATTTAAAGTTAGAGTTGCCTTCTTGGGGACCCAAAGGTCAATGGACCAGGGATCACGAAGGGACCTCAAGAGGAATCACAAAATGGCGGCCCATGGAACACTCATTGAGTGTAGGCTGGCAATCTTCGATGTGGTCACTTCTCGGGGTCAGGGCTACAAGTAACCCAAAGTTCAGCCTCAGGGGTTGCCGTAAATCTGATGCTTCTACAAATGGAATCGGTGCCCAGGGGTTCAGGTTGCATGGTCACCACGAGGGATACGGGCCTCAGACTTGCTGTGGGCACAGATCGACCTCTCAAACCTTGGAAAACCCACCTCCTGTGTGGCAATATTCTCCGGAGTACGTCGGAGCTTCGGAGATGTCAACCGGTCAGTTGCGTTAAAGGTGCCTGCCTTGCAGGGGAGTAACTCCTTTACTCCAAGGAAGATTCTTCAGTCATCCAGCATAGTGTAGATCGTCGAAGTACTTGGTTTCTGTGTCAGAGTTTAGTCCAGGTGTAATCTAAAGTCCTGTAGTCAGGGGGTCCTAATTTATACCCAAGGAAGGGGTGGGACAAACTCTGGGGACCCACTTATGGGAGGGTCAGGAAAGAGGGGTGGCTACACCCATTTCTTTTGCCCAGTTTTGTGCCAGAGCAGGGGCTGGTAGCCCCTGCAACCGGTTTGAGCTGTACTATGCACAGGGACACCAAATGTGCCCCCAGTGCACACTTCAAAGCACTCTTGGAGTGCACCCACCCAGCCCCAATACACTAAAGCCTGTCTGGGAGGTGGTCACACCTCCCTGTGACAGGAAACCTATTGTCCAGGCCTCCCCTGCCGGAGTTTCGTCCAGCAGCAGGAGGGCAGACTCGTGTCTGTGGCTGCAGCATCCATTTTGTGATGCCAGGGTTCTGTTAAGCTGGTACCGGGTGTACCGGTGGTGCCATGTTTCTCCCTCTAGTAGGGTGGAATCATACCTCCCACCCCAGTTACTGGGGTGGAGGTATGATTCCAAGGTGTTTGACACCAAACACGTCATGTTTCCATGCAGCCATTCTCAAGTTAGCATTTACCGCGAGGTTATAATGCACTTAAGAGTATATGGTCTGGCTGCATCACAAACAAACCCGGAATGAAGATTCCGAAAGTTGCAGAGGGGCTCTGCTCATGCATGAGCACCCTCTCACATGAAACCCAGCACCCTGCCTTCAGGATTGTTAAGGCCTGCCAGAGGGGTGACTGATAGGTTTACATGTGCAGTGATATGGAGAGATATAGGGAACCTATATCTCAGAAAGGGGTGGATACACCACCTTACACAGGCTGCTGTAGCAGACCTGTTGTGTCATTTTAAAAGGCTTCCCAGGGGTGGCACAATACATGCTGCAGCCCCTGGTAGGCCTCTGGGGTACCTATGCCCTGGGTACATAGTATACCATATACTGGGGACTCACAAGGGTACCCCAGAATCCAATCTGGAGTGTACCTAAAGTACATACAATCAATTTAGAGTAGAAAGCAGATAGACTGGGGTCCTGATTAGCAGGGCCTCAGTCTGGCTAAGTCAAAAAACAGTGAAACATCAGCAAAAAGTGGGGGTAACTATAAGAAGCAAATCCTACTCTCCTACACAACCCCCCCCCAAATGTCAGGACATTAAACTAACCATGACCAGTTGAGTCTTCATGTTCTAAGTGGAAATATCTGGAGAGTCCATCTGCATTTGCATGGTTACTCCCAGGTCTATGTTCCACTGTATAGTCCGTCCCCTGTAGGGAGATGGACCACCTCAAAAGTTTGGGGTTTTCACCCTTCATCTGTTTTAGCCATAAGAGGGGCTTGTGGTCTCTCTGCACAATGAAGTGAGTGCCAAACAATTATGGCCTCAGCTTCTTCAAGGCCCAAACCACAGCAAAGGCCTCCCTCTCAATGGCTGACCAGCGTTTCTCTCTGGGGGTCAACCTTCTGCTAATAAAAGCTACTGGCTGATCCTCACCTTCATCATTCAATTGTGATAACACTGCCCCTACCCCCAACTCAGATGCATCTGTTTGGACAATGAATTGCTTGGAGTAATCAGGACTTTGCAGAATGGGAGCAGTGCACATGGCCTGCTTCAGGTCATCAAATGCCTTTTGACAGCTAACTGTCCACTGAACTTTCTTTGGCATTCTTTTAGAAGTTAAGTCATTCAAAGGGGTCACTATGGATCCATACCCTTTGACAAATCTTCTATAGTACCAAGTCAGGCCCAAGAAAGCTCTGACCTGAGTCTGGGTGGTGGGAGCAACCCAGTCCATGATGGTCTGGATTTTGCTCTGCAATGGTTGAACCTGGCCTCCACCCACAAGGTGGCCCAGGTACACAACCTGACTCTGCCCTATCTGGCATTTGGTGGCCTTGATAGTTAGGCCTGCTTTCTGCAGGGCCTCCAAAACATTTCGCAGGTGGACCAGGTGATCCTCCCAGGTGGAGCTAAAGACAGCAATATCATCTAGATATGCTGCACTATAGGCTTCCAGGCCTGTAAGGACTTAGTTCACCCACCTTTGAAAAGTGGCAGGTGCATTTTTCAAACCAAAGGGCATCACCACAAATTCGTAGTGCCCACTAGGGGTAGAAAATGCTGTTTTGGCTTTTGCATCGTCAGCTAGTCTGATTTGCCAGTAGCCAGCTGTCAGGTCAAATGTGCTGAGAAACTTGGCTGAGGCCAAAGAGTCTATGAGCTCATCTGCCCTTGGTATGGGATGGGCATCAGTCCTAGTGACTGCATTGAGACCTCTGTAGTCTACACAAAACCTCATCTCTCTCTTACCACCCTGGGTGTGAGGTTTAGGCACTAAGACTACTGGACTAGCCCAAGGGCTATCTGAGGGTTCAATCACCTCCAAATCCAACATCTTCTGGACTTGAGTCCTGATGCAGTCCCTGACATGGTCAGGTTGCCTGTAAATCTTATTTTTAACAGGCAGACTGTCCCCAGTGTCTACTTCATGAGTGCACCAGGTAGTCTGACTTGGAGTCAGAGAGAACATATGTCTGAACTGATTGAGAACTTTTCTGCAATCAGTTTGCTGCTGGTCAGTGAGGCTGCCTGCCAAGGCTACACCATCTACTGATCCATCCTCAATGTTCTGAGAGAGCAGGTCAGGGAGTGGATCACTCTCTTCTTCCTGTCCCTCATCAGTAGCCATGAGCCATCCCATGTCTGCCCTGTCAACATATGGTTTCAGTCTGTTGACATGGAGCACCCTGTGGGGGCTCCTGGGAGTTCCAAGGTCCACCAGATAGGTACCCTCTCCCTTCTGTTCAACAATTGAATGGGGGCCACACCACTTGTCTTGGAGGGCTGCTGGGGCCACAGGCTCCAACACCCATACTTTCTGTCCTGGCTGATAAACAGTCAACACATCCTTTTGGTCATGCCAGGCCTTTTGTAATTCCTGGCTAGCCTCAAGGATTTTAGTTGCCTTCTTCATGTACTCAGCCATCCGGGAGCGGAGACCAAGTACATAGTCCACAATATCCTGTTTAGGGGGTTTGAGAGGTAACTCCCATCCCTCCTTCACTAGACACAATGGACCCCTAACTGGATGTCCAGACAGACGCTCAAATGGGCTATAACCAACCCCCTTTTGTGGAACCTCTCTGAAGGCAAAGAGAGGGCAGGGCAAAAGTATGTCCCATCTGCGCCTAAGCTTTTCTGGGAGATCTTTAATCATGCCCTTCAAGGTTTTGTTGAACCTTTCAACTAAACCATTGCATTGTGGGTGATAGGGGGTGGTAAATTTATAATTTACTCCACACTCCTTCCACATAACTAGACATGAAGTTTGCAACTCTGTCTGATACTACCTCCTTAGGAAAACCCACCCTGGAAAAGATTCCCAGGAGGGCCCTTGCCACCACAGGAGCTGTGGTGGTCCTGAGGGGAATTGCTTCTGGGTACCTAGTGGCATGGTCCACCTCCACCAGGATAAATCTGTGCCCAGATGCTGTCTGAGGATCTAGGAGACCAACAATGTCAGTCCCTACCCTCTCAAAGGGAACCCCCACCACAGGTATTTTTATCAGGGAGGCCTATGTAGTGCTACCTGCCTTACCACTGGCTTGACAGGTGACACAGGAGCGACAAAACTCCTCGGTGTCTTCAGACATATGAGGCCAATGAAAGTGAGGGACAATTCTGTCCCAAGTCTTGTTTTGGCCTAGGTGACCTGCTAAGGGACTATCATGTGCTAGGGTCAAGAGGAAGCTCCTAAACTTCAGAGGTATAGCCAACCTCCTGGTGGCTCCAGGCTTGGGGTCTCTACACTCTGAGTAAAGGAGTCCATCATCCCAATAGATCCTATGGGACCCACTAGCACTCCCAGCAGCCTCAGCAGCAGCTTGCTGTCTGAGGGGTTCAAGAGAGCAGCAGCTCAGTTGCTCCTGGCTCAGATCTGCCCTGGAAGGGCCCCCTATCCCCAAGAACTCAAACTGATCAGGTTCAAGCTCCTCTGGGGCAGTTCCTTCTTCAGGACTGAGATCATCTCCCTCAATAGACCGATCTGCATTCTGAGGCAAGGGGGAAGACACTGCCTTAACCCTACTGCTCCTCCTCTTGGGAGGCACCTGGCCCATTCTTCCAGAATCCAGGGCCTGTTCAGTTTTAGACATTTTTGCCTGTGACCTGGTCATAGCAAACACATCTGCAGGGATGCCCAACATTTCTGCATGGGTCCTGAGCTCAACTTCAGTCCAAGCTAAGCTTTCCAAATCATTTTCAAGCAAGCATTCAACAGGGAGGTCTGCCCTTACCACAACCTTCTTAGGGCCAGTTACCCCTCCCCAAGAGAAATTAACAACTGCCAGGGAATGGTCTGTCCTGACATTCCTAGCATTGGTCATGTGGTACATTTCACCAAGTATGATCTGCTCAGGGGCTACAAGATCTTTTGTCACCATTGTGACACTTGCTCCTGTGTCCCTGAATACCAAAGCCTCTCTTCCATTAATCAAGGGCTGCTGTCTGTATTTGCCCAGATTACTGGGACTCACATAGGAGGACATATCCATGCCTCCATCACAGATCAGTACAGCCTGAGTTGGAACTCTGACTAGGCCAGAGTTCATCTCAGATCCCAGGGTCAACCCTACTACACCCTTATTTGGACCACCACCACTTGGAGCTGAACTAGGGGGAACAGTTGCCTTAGGGGCAATGGTGGCTGAAGTTGAATCTTTGGTCTTGGTACAATCACTAGTCCAATGGGTTTTCTGCTTACAGATTTTACACCATGGTTTCTTTTGGCCTTTTCCTTTGTTAGATTGGGACTCCCCACCAGATGCAGATTTTTGGGGCACTTGAGAAGACTTCTGGTCTTTACCCTTCTCCCCACCCTTATCAGAGTTCTTAGAATCTTGCTTCTTGGAGTCACCACCTTGGTTCTGAACCTTGTGCCTCACCCTGGTTCTGACCCACTTGTCTGCCTTCTGACCCAATTCTTGGGGAGAGGTCAGATCAGAGTCCACCAGGTACTGATGCAACAGTTGATTTTGACAGTTTTTAAGGATCTGCTCTCTCATGATTAAATTATACAATCCTTTGAAATCACACACCTTTCTGCCAAGTAACCAGCCTTCCAGAGCCTTAGTAGCACAATCAACAAAGTCAACCCAGTCCTGAGTCTGTGCCTTTTGGGTATCCCTAAAATTTAACCTGTATTGTTCAGTGGTTAGGCCAAACCCCTCAATCAGAGTACTCTTCAGGACTTTGTAATTGTCAGCATCCTCTTCTCTTACAGTGAGGAGCTTGTCTCTACCTTTGTCTGCAAAGGAGAGCCACAAGATTGCTTCCCACTGCTCCTGAGGGATCCTCTGTACCTTACAGGCCCTCTCCAGTGCAGTGATCCATTTGTGGATGTCATCCCCACTCTGGTAGGGAGGGACAATCTTGTTCAGGTTCCTATGGTCATGAGGATGATCTCTATCTCTAGGGACACTGCTGCTGCCACCATGGGACCCTAGTCCCAATTTCTGAGAAGCTCTCTGAAGCTCCATGGAGTCCCTGTCTAAGGCCAATTGCTCTCTCAAACCCAAGCATTTGGCATTTCTTCTCATAAGGGGTTGCCCTTTTATGCGAAGCAGAGAACCCTATAGACGTACTAGAATGATTAGATTCCTGAGAAGGAGATCTTGATCTTCTTGGTAGACTATTAACTAACCCTGGGCATAATACTTCGCTACGCTCACGGAGCATGCAAAGTTTGTGCTACTACACAAATTGCACATAGCAGAGTAAAAAACTGTGCTAATTGACGTAGCGTAGCAGCAGTATAATAAACACATACAAATGCTTTGATAAAGCATTTTTCTATGCTAAAAAGCATATAACAAATTCACAAAAGTGAACTTTGACAATGAAAATGTCAAGCAATGAGAGAGGTGATGATTTTGGGGTCCCCCCTAACCTAGGGGGAGGTCCAAGCAGATGCCTTGAACACAAAAAGCATACCATGTGAACGATTCAGTGGTGGTCCCTTCCTCCTAGGACCACCCCAAGCACAGTTATGGGCAAAAATACAATCCCAACCAAAGGCCCTGCAAAGCATTATGGGACGAGATTAGCAGTGGGCAGTGAATATTATAGTGTCCAATATCAAAATAATTCTACAAAGAGCTGCAGTTCAACTAGTCGTTACTAGATGTCCCTCACGAGTCAAATGCAAAAGCATTGAAATTATTAATACATCAAGCTGCAGTTCCACTAGTCGTTACTAGATGTCTCACGAGTCAAATGCAAAAGCATTGAAACCCTTTCATGAAGCTTTTGCATTTGACTCGTGAGGGACATCTAGTAACGACTAGTGGAACTGCAGCTCTTTGTAGAATTATTTTGATATTGGATACTATAATATTCACTGCCCACTGCTAATCTTGTCCCATAATGCTTTGCAGGGCCTTTGGTTGGGATTGTATTTTTGCCAATAACTGTGCTTGGGGTGGTCCTAAGAGGATGGGACCACCACAGAATCGTTCAAAAGATGTGCTTTTTGTTTTCAAGGCATCTGCTTGGTTCTCTCCCTAGGTTAGGGAGGATACCAAAATCATCACCTCTCTCACTGCTTGCTAATTTATTGGTTTCACTTTTGTGAAACGACTATATGCATTTTAGCATATAAAGGCAGAGATACTTATTTTATCTTAACTTGCACTGTGCAAGATGCCTTTGGCAATTATTGTACAGTGCAGTCAAGCACACAGCTACGCACTATGCAATTTGCATAGCTACATGTAGTTCAAAATGTACTTCATGTAGCTATGTGAACTATGCCCAGGGTTACTATTAACCGTTCCAGGTGGGGTAAAGAGAACCCCTCTGGGGTCTCCTTCCTCACCTTCAGGAAGAATTGGATTTTCCAGGTTGGAATCATTTTGATCCCTCTGGCCAGCTTCAGAGTCTGGGTCATAGTAGTTTTCACTACCTGGCATTTTCTCTTCAGCTGCCCCACCCCCTTTGCCAACCTCATCAGACCCTGGGGTCATTCTGAGGTCATCTTCAAGCAACATCTTTATGAGATGTTGGGTGGTTGGGCTTTTCCCTGTCTTCAATTTCCTTGAGGCACACATAGTCCTCAACTCTTGGTATGAGACATGGTCATACTTAGTTGGGAGAGACCCATTGGTTTCTGCCCTTGAAGACATGACTAGTGTGGTATGGTGTATGCACCTACCTACTCTAGTGGGGCCTACTAAACTCTCTTGAGTTGTAGAAAGGGTGTGCTAAGGCCCTGACACACAACTCTAAGTTCAGTAGAACCTACTGTATTCTAAACTTGATTTATATGTACCTATGTACCCATAGTGGTTTCCAGTTAGTCTCTCAAAGAGATTATCTGGTAAAGCAATAGCAAGCTTGAATCCAACCGCTGCACACCAATGTGAGAAGTTGGCCTGGCATATGCTGTCCAGTAGATATAGTGGGCACCTTGCACCAGTCCAAACGACCCTTATTGATGATAGGTTTAAAGACAACCTTTATTGAAAGATATCCTAGTGGTAGCTGTGGAGAGCAGCCTTCAGGCTAAGTCTTGAAGGAGTGTAAAGCAGCTTGGTTTACCAGATTATAACCTCTTGAATGACCAAATGAAAGCAGAACCACACAAGGTATATATATAAAATATATGTATTTATTTCTAAACACTAACTACTAATCTCTTTATGAGATTAGAGTCCAAGATACACAATATCACAGTATTAAAACGACAGTAAATAGCACAGTATACAATGGGCCCCAGGGGGGGAACCAAACCATATATTAAGAAAGTGGTATAAGAACCACGACTTGACTAGACACAGTGCCTAGAGCATGTAGAATCGCTGGGACCCCAAGGAACCACCCAAGGTGGTGACACAGGAGACCCACGGGGAACCTGTGCAGTGTGAGAACACAGCCGCGAGTGCCGTAGGATTCTACGAGGAAAGTCGCGGTTGGAATTTTAAAGCAAAAGGACACTTAGAAGAGGACTTTGAGCAAACCCCTTTAGACTTAAGGGGTTCTAGGGCCAACACCCACGGGAGCACCGTAGTACTCGAGATACCTCACCCAGGGAAGCCGGGTGCATAGGTATCAAGGGGTGTCGGGAATCGTCTTTGTTTTCAATGGCGATCTGCTGCAAAGTGCTGCTGCCGTGAAGAAGAAAAGTGTCCGGGATGATCCAAGCCTGGATCGAAGATGTGAAGAACCTGAAAGCAGAGGAAACAGAGTCTAGGTCACTAGCCAGTGACCAGGAGCGGAGCAATCGAATGCCCACCGATGTCGGGTGCTTCAGGTGCGAAGAGGTGAAGCTTGACTCTGGAGCCACGGGGTCCCGGAGAAGTCAAGGAAGACCAGGAGCCAGATTCCAGCTTCCCCACAAAGGATGTCGAGTGCTGGGGTGTCGGTGCTCAGATTGAACACAACAAGCCTTGGCAACAGCAACCCATGCAGGAAAAGAAAAGATGCTTGTGTGCGGACCAACAAGGTCCTGGGGACTCCCCAAGCGATGGAGAGTCAGGGCACGTCTGGAGCAACTAAGGAAGCCCAATTAAAGTTAGAGTTGCCTTCTTGGGGACCCACAGGTCAACGGACCAGGGATCACAAAGGGACCTCAAGAGGAATCACAAAATGGAGGCCCACGAAACACTCGTTGAGTGTAGGCCAGCAATCTTCAGTGTGATCACTGCTTGGGGTTAGGGCTATAAGTAACCCAAAGCTCAGCCTCAGGGGTCACCGGAAAGCTGATGCTTCTGCAAATGGACGCGGTGCCAAGGGGTTCGGGTTGCATGGTCACCACGAGGGATACGGGCCTCAGACTTGCTGTGGGCACAGATCAATTTCTAGTACCTTGTAAAACCTATGTCCTGTGTGGCAATACTCTTCGGAGTCCGTCAGAGCTTCAGAGATGCCAACCAGTGAGTTGCGTTAAAGGTGCCTGCCTTGCAGGGGAGTAACTCCTTTACTCCAAGGGAGATTCTTCAGTCATCCAGCTTAGTGTAGATCGTCAAAGTACTTGGTTTCTGTGTCAGAGTTTAGTCCAGGTGTAATCTAAAGTCCTGTAGTCAGGGGTTCCTACTTTATACCCGAGGAAGGGATGGGACAAACTCTGGGGACCCACCTATGGGAGGGTCAGGAAAGAGGGGTGGCTACACCCATTTCCTTTGTCCAGTTTCATGCCAGAGCAGGGGCTGGTAGCCCCTGCAACCGGTTTGAGCTGGACTATGCACAGGGACACCAAATGTGCCCCCAGTGCACACTTCAAAGCACTCTTGGAGTGCACCCACCCAGCCCCAATACACTAAAGCCTGTCTGGGAGGTGGTCACACCTCCCTGTGACAGGAAACCTATTGTCCAGGCCTCCCCTGCCGGAGTTTCGTCCAGCAGCAGGAGGGCAGACTCGTGTCTGTGGCTGCAGCATCCATTTTGTGATGCCAGGGTTCTGTTAAGCTGGTACCGGGTGTACCGGTGGTGCCATGTTTCTCCCTCTAGTAGGGTGGAATCATACCTCCCAACCCAGTTACTGGGGTGGAGGTATGATTTCAAGGTGTTTGACACCAAAGATGACATGTTTCCATGCAGCCATTCTCAAGTTAGCATTTACCGCGAGGTTATAATGCACTTAAGAGTATATGGTCTGGCTGCATCACAAACAACCCTGGAATGAAGATTCCGAAAGTTGCAGTGGGGCTCTGCTCATGCATGAGCTCCCTTTCACATTAAACCCATAACCCTGCCTTTAGGATTGTTAAGGCCTGCCAGAGGGGTGACTGATAGGTTTACATGTGCAGTGATATGGAGTGATGTAGGGAACCTATATCTCAGTAAGGGGTGGATACACCACCTTACACAGGCTGCTGTAGCAGACCTGTTGTGTCATTTTAAAAGGCTTCCCAGGTGTGGCACAATACATGCTGCAGCCCCTGGTAGGCCTCTGGGGTACCTATGCCCTGGGTACATAGTATACCATATACTAGGGACTCACAAGGGTACCCCAGAATCCAATCTGGAGTGTACCTGAAGTACATGGAATCAATTTGGAGTAGAAAGCAGATAGACTGGGGTCCTGATTAGCAGGGCCTCAGTTTGACTAAGTCGAAAAACTGTGAAACATCAGCAAAAAGTGGGGGTAACTATAAGAAGCAAATCCTACTCTCCTACAGCATCCATTTCACATTCCCACATACGTCCATTTCACATTCCCACATGCATCCATTTCTATTCCCACATGCGTCCATTTCACATTCCCACATGCCTCCATTTCACATTCCCACATGGTATCCATTTCATATTTCTACATGGCATCCATTTCACATTCCCACGAGGCATCCATTTCACATTTCGTCATGGCATCCATTTCCCATTCGCACATGGCATCTATTTTCCCATTCCCACATGGCATCCATTTCACATTCCCACATGCGTCGATTTCACATTCCCTCATTGCATCCATTTCACATTTCCCCATTTGTCCATTTCACATTCCCACATGGCATCTACTTCACATTCACACATGCGTCCATTTCACATTCCCATATCTGTCCACTTCACATTCCCACTTGCATCTATTTCACATTCCCACATGGCATCCGTTTCAAATTCCCTCATGTGTCTGTTTCACATTCCCGCATGCGTCCGTTTCACATTCCCACATGCGTCTGTTTCATATTCCCACATGCGTCTATTTCACATTCCCAGATGGCATCAGTTTCACATTTCCAAATGCATCCATTTCACATTCCCATATGCGTCCATTTCAAATTCCCACATACATCCATTTCACATTACCACATGCGTCCATTTCACATTCACACATGCGTCCATTTCACATTCCCACATGTGTCCATTTCACATTGACACATGCATCCATTTCACATTCCCACATGCATTTATTTCACATTCCCACATGTGTCCATTTCTTTTCTGGTCTACACATGCACACGCTGTCTGAAATATGAGCCCTGGTTCACACGGGCACGCACTGTCTGAAATACGGCCTCTGGTCCACACGTGCACACACTGTCTGAAATACAAGCTCTGATCCGCACGTGCCCACACTGTCTGAAATACGAGCTCTGGTCCACACGTGCGCACACTGTCTGAAATACAAGCCCTGGTCCACACGTGCGCACACTGTCTGAAATATGAGCTCTGGTTCACACGGGCACACACTGTCTGAAATATGGCCTCTGGTCCACACGCGCACACACTGTCTGAAATAAGAGCTCTGGTCCGCACGTGCACACACTGTCTGAATACGAGCTTTGGTCCGCACGTGCACACACTGTCTGAACTACGAGCTCTTGTCTGCACGTGCACACACTGTCTGAAATACGAGCTCTGGTACGCACGTGTACACACTGTCTGAAATACGAGCTCTGGTTCAACTGCGAACATGCTGTCTGAAATACGACCTCTGGTTCACACGTGCACACACTGTCTGAAATATGACTTCTGGTTTACATGCGCAAAAGCTGTCATAAATACGAGCTATGGTCCGAAGGCACACACACTGTATGAAATACGACCTCTGGTTCACACTCGCACACACTGTCATAAATACAAGCTCTGGTCCACATGTGCACACACTGTCTGAAATACGAGCCCTGGTCCACACGTGCACACACAGGCTGAAATACGAGGTCTGGTCTACACGTGCACACACTGTCAGAAATACGACCTCTGGTGCACACACTGAAATATGAGGTCTGGTCTACACATGCACACACTGTCACAAATATGAGCCCTGGTCCACACGTGCACACACTGTCTGAAATACGAGTCCTGGTCCACACATGCACACACTGTCAGAAATACGGCCTCTGGTCCACACGCGCACACACTGTCTCAAATACGAGCTCTGGTCCGCACATGCACACACTGTCTGAAATACGAGCTCTGGTCCGCACATGCACACACTGTCTGAAAAACGCGCTCTGTTCCGCACGTGCACACACAGTCTGAAATATAAGCTCTGGACCACATGTGCACACACTATCTGAAATAGGAGCTCTGGTCCACACGTGCACACACTGAAAAATTAGGTCTGGTCTACACGTGCGCACACTATCAGAAATATGACCTCTGGTCCACATGTGCACACACTGTCTCAAATGCGAGCCCTGGTCCACACGCACACACACTGTCAGAAATACGGCCTCTGGTCCACACGCGCACACACTGTCAGAAATACGACCTCTGGTCCACACGTGCAAACACTGAAATACGAGGTCTGGTCTACACATGCACACACTGTCTCAAATACGAGCCCTGGTCCATACGTGCACACACTGTCTGAAATACGAGTCCTGGTCCACATGTGCACACACTGTCTGAAAAACGGCCTCTGGTCCACACGCGCACACACTGTCTGAAAAACGGCCTCTGGTCCACATGCACACACACTGAAATATGAGGTCTGGTCTACACATGCACACACTGTCTCAAATACGAGCACTGGTCCGCACGTGCACACACTGTCTGAAATACAAGCTCTGGTCCGCACGTGCACACACTGAAATACGAGGTCTGGTCTACACATGCACACAATGTCTCAAATACGAGCCCTGGTCCACACGTGCACACACTGTCTGAAATACGAGTCCTGGTGCACACACTGTCAGAAATACGGCCTCTGGTCCACACGCGCACACACTGTCTCAAATACGAGCTCTGGTCTGCACGTGCACACACTGTCTGAAATACGAGCTCTGGTCCGCACATGCACACACTGTCTGAAAAACGCGCTCTGTTCCGTACGTGCACACACCGTCTGAAATATAAGCTCTGGACTACATGTGCACACACTATCTGAAATACTAGCTCTGGTCCACACGTGCGCACACTGAAAAATGAGGTCTGGTCTACACGTGCACACACTGTCAGAAATACGACCTCTGGTCCACATGTGCACACACTGTCTCAAATACGAGCCCTGGTCCACACGCGCACACACTGTCAGAAATACGGCCTCTGGTCCACACGCGCACACACTGTCAGAAATACAACCTCTGGTCCACACGTGCAAACACTGAAATACGAGGTCTGGTCTACACATGCACACACTGTCTCAAATACGAGCTCTGGTCCGCACGTGCACACACTGTGTCAAATACGAGCTCTGGTCTGCATGTGCGCACACTGTCTGAAATACGAGCTCTGTTCCGCACGTGCACACACTGTCATAAATACGACCTCTGGTCCACATGCACACACACTGTCATAAATACGACCTCTGGTGCACAAGCGCACACACTCTCTCAAATACGAGCTCTGGTCCGCACGTGCACACACTGTCTGAAATACGAGCTCTGGTTCGCACGTGCACACATTGTCATAAATACGACCTCTGGTCCACACGTGCACACACTGTCATAAATACAAGCTCCGGTCCGCACACGCGCACTGTGAAATATAAGATCCTCTGTGTCCATCTATAATGTTTGTGTCTGAAGTGCAAACTCATGTCTGCATATACACACACCGCTTGACATAGGAATGTACAGGGTTAGATGCCTACAGTTTAGGGACAGTGGAGATAAGATGCCAAATATACTACCAAAGAAATAAGGGGCATATTATCAAGCGTCAGCGATAATTATCGCTGGCCGCTCTTAGCGAGAAATTATTTATCACCGGCTATCGCTGGCAATTATCGCCATGCTATCGCTGTATGAACAATGCATAGCGCAATGGCGATAATTTTCCAGCAATAGCGGTGTTTTCCATGGAACATCGCTGGTTTTTCAGCGATGTTCCATGGAAAACGGCGATAACCTTGCTGATACGACCCTGTGGTCGTATCAGCATAATCCACCCCCAATGGTAAGTATACCTAAGTCAGCATTTTTACAGACGTTAGTTTTTGGCGAAAACCGCGGTTTTCGCCAAAAACTAACGTCTGCAAAAATGCGTGGGCCTCCTTGTAAATATCGCGATGTGCACATCAGCGATAATTTACAAGGAGTACTGCCCAGTGACGCCCACTTTGCATCTCATTAGAGATGGAAAGCGAGGCGTCGGGAAAACGGGTGCTAACATGCGCTAATGCATGTTAGCATCCCCTTGTAGATAGGGCAATGTCATTTTCGCCGCTTTTTTGGCTTTTAAAGCCAAAAAAGCAGCGAAATGGCCCTTGATAATATGCCCCGTAGTATTTTAGAAGCTTGCCGTTCAGGGCAGCAACAAACCAGCTCTTTCTGCTCCACCAGCCTGCACTAAAGCGCCAAGTGCGTGTTCTTTAGCGCCAGGAGCTGGGAGCTATAATAACTAACTCTTCTTTCTCAGCGCTACACACGTGTCCTTCATAGAAGACAAGTGGCCACGGCTGTGTTGTGTTTCCCTTCTGCTTTGCTGTGTGTAGCGCTGCTTCGCTTTTACACACTGAAAACGAAACTAGAAGAAATTATCATAGACATAAAAATCAGACATGTGAGAGGGTTCCCTTACGGTTCACAGCAGACACATTCAGATCCGGGGCGGAGCTTCTAACTACTGACCCCGACGCGCTGTGTGACCCTCTGCAGTCTGTGCCTGGATTAATGTAGTCATTTTTCACGAGGCGCTCACCTCGGGGTGCTTCAGGCTGAGACAGGGCAGGCTGGCAGAAAACTGTCCTAGGTCACCTGTTTGGGGACGGATAATTGAGGGGGGCAGCAGCATCACCGGAACCAGGTACCGGGGCTGAAAGATGCGAAATGGATCAGGACATTTCCGTCATTTCCCTTATTCTGAGGGATGAACACGTGCCTAGTGTGTAGCGCCTAGTATCTGGTGTGTGGTATTAAAGCGCTTTGGTCCGAGCCACAGTCCTGCCCCCGGCGCCTCTGGGCAGGTCCAGGGGAGCAGTGTCTCTCTTCGGGGCCTGTGCATAGCGCACCGAGGCTCAGGGCGGAGTCAGAGGCGCTGTATGCGGTGGAATGAACTCTGGGCTCCTCTGTCCTTAATGAGAATCCTTCACCGAGAGCTCCTGTGAGAAGCACCGAGAGGCCTGTCCAGGGGTGCAGCGGAGGAGGGGCCTGTCCAGGGGAGCAGAGGAGGTGAGACCTGTCAAGGGGGGCAGAGGAGGTGAGGCCTGTCCAGGAGTGTAGAGGAGGAGAGGCCTGTCCAGGGGTGCAGCGGAGGAGGGGCCTGTCCAGGGGAGCAGAGGAGGTGAGACCTGTCAAGGGGGGCAGAGGAGGTGAGGCCTGTCCAGGAGTGTAGAGGAGGAGAGGCCTGTCCAGGGGTGCAGAGGAGGCGAGGCCTGTCCAGGGGTGTAGAGGAGATGAGGCCTGTCCAGGGGAGTGCAGAGGAGGTGAGACCTGTCAAGGGGGGCAGAGGAGGTGAGGCCTGTCCAGGGGTGCAGAGGAGGAGGGGCCTGTCCAGGGGAGCAGAGGAGGTGAGACCTGTCAAGGGGGGCAGAGGAGGTGAGGCCTGTCCAGGGGTGCAGAGGAGGAGAGGCCTGTCCAGGGGTGCAGAGGAGGCGAGGCAGGCCCGGTTCCAGGAATTTTGATCTGGATGGGCCAAGGGTTTGTTTGGGTGGGCCAATGTGGGTCCAATTTTTGTCAATTCTGTAATCCCAAGATTTACATCATATCTTCTTCCAAACATGCATACAGAGCATCTAGAAAGTTATTTTAGAGTAGCAGCTGATGCCTATACTCAACAGCTCAACTCTTATAATTTCCAGCAGGCCAGGCTTTAGCACCAGCACCAGGATTCCAAGCAGATTGTAATAGCAGTTTAAGGTTAAGGGGGTCCCTGTTACTACACCTGAGCCTTGACATTTCACACTAGGAAGGCTGGCACTGAGAGCTTGATCCTGGCTCGAGCCTGAGGTCCTGTTGGAAATTCGAGCCCATAATGAGCCGAGTTATTATGTACCTATACAGAGCCACCCTCAATCAATCAATCAATCAGGAGTTTGTTAAAGCGCGACTACTCACCCGTAAGGGTCTCAAGGCGCTAGGGGGGGGGGGGGTGCAGGTTCCATTCCATCAAGGAGGGGGTCTGTCGAAGAGCCAGGTTTTGAGGTTTCTTGCGAAGATGGGGAGCGATGTCTGTCTGAGGTGGAGCGGAAGGGTGTTCCATGCTTTGGCCGCGAGGAAGGAGAAGGAGCGGCATCCCGATCTGGTCTTTCTGGTGCGGGGGACGACGGCGTAAGAGAGCTGGGCTGATCGTAGGGTCCTTTGGGGTGCGTGGAATTTGAGTCGGCTGTTCAGGTATGCTGGTCCAGTGCCGTGGAGGGCCTTGTGTGCGTGGGTGAGGATCTTAAAGGTGATTCTCGCCTCGACGGGGAGCCAGTGGAGTGTGCGCAGGTGCTGGGAGATGTGGCAGTGTTTTGGCAGGTTGAGGACCAGTCTTGCGGCGGCGTTCTGGATGTTCTGTAGCTTGCGGGTAAGGTTTTTGTTTATTCCGGCGTAGAGTGCGTTGCCGTAGTCGAGTCTGCTGGTGACCAGGGCGTGAGTGATGGTCTTTCGGTGTTCGAGGGGGATCCATTTGAAGGTCTTACGAAGGAGGCGGAGGGTGTGGAAGCAGGAAGACGAGACAGAGTTGATCTGGCGGTCCATTTTGAGCTCGGAGTCCAGGATGATTCCCAGGTTGCGTGCGTGGTCTGTGGGGGTTGACGGGTTTCTGAGGGCGGGGGGCCACCAGGTGTCGCTCCAGGCATCGGGGTTTGGGCCTATGATGAGTACTTCTGTTTTGTTGGTGTTTAGTTGTAGGCAGCTGTTTTTCATCGATTTGGCTACGGCTTCCATGCCTTCTCGAAAGTTGCGTCTGGCGGTGTTGGGCTCATTGGATAG
Organism: Calotriton arnoldi; assembly: GCA_963921515.1. Classification (NCBI taxonomy): domain Eukaryota; kingdom Metazoa; phylum Chordata; class Amphibia; order Caudata; family Salamandridae; genus Calotriton; species Calotriton arnoldi. Next base: position 166,507 of record CAWUFW010017978.1, read on the forward strand.
GGAGAGGATGAGCTGGGTGTCGTCTGCGTATGACACGATGTTGAGTCCATAGGTTCTGACGATGGGGGCAAGTGGAGCCATGTAGACGCTGAAGAGCGTCGGGCTGAGGGAGGAGCCCTGGGGGACTCCGCAGGTGGTAGGTGTGGGGTCCGAGAGGAAAGGGGGGAGTCTCTTCAGGATGTGGCATTACAGCGATAGCTTCCAACTTTGAAACTGAACAAGCTAGGTTTGAGTCAAGGCGTTGGCTCAACATCCTGTAATTCTGGGCAAATCTCAAATGCCTAAAAGAAATGAATGTGACCTTGAATAATGTACTGGTGTTTATGTGAAGCGCTTCAATATCTCCAGGTAGAGTTCACACTATAAAAAAAAGCGCAGAAAACCTGGGAGGTCAAAACAAAGCATTAGCATAAGAAGGAGAGAAATAATAGCCACTTAGTGGCTGATTTGTACAAAGTGAAAACATAAAACCTGGATAAATTGCAGCATCTCCACTTAAATTGTGTGAGCTTGGGCAAATATTTTATTTCAGCAAAACTTGATTTTCTTCATATTTGCGCATAAAGTACATTCAAATACATGAACCAGAAAACCAACTATACAAAACCCATTGGGGCACATGCATCAAGCATTTTACCAGTCGCAAACAGGCCGATTTGCAGAATCGACCCGTTTGCGACTGGAAAAATGCTTTTTCCAATGCATGTACCTTTTTGCATTTGCAAAATAGGTAATCGCAATATTTTGTGCTTACCTAAATTGCGAATGCATTTAGGGAATCGCAATTTATGATTCCCTATTTGAGATGCATGTAGCATTTCCTAAATGCGACTGTGCATTTAGGAATCGCTAATTACCATCAACTTCAAGTTGATGGTAATTTGTGCATGCATTGGAAAATGCAAAAAAAATGATTTTTTTCAATGCGCTATGTAGCGCACACATGCCCTCAGGGCATGTGTGCGCTACACATGTGCAAACTTACCTTTTTTGGGGGGTTGCCTCAGGGGGGCCCTAGGTCCCCAGGCACCCTTGGATTTGCATTCGCAAATTGCGATTACCAATTTGGTAATCGCAATTTGCGAATCGCTATTAGGGAATGTTAATGATTTGCAAGATTAATTGAGAATCCTTCATGCATAGGCATTTGCGATTACCATATAGCAATTCCTTAAAATTCGCTATTTGGTAATCGCAAATGATTACCTTGATGCATGTGCCCCATAGTGTTTTATTTATTAGACTAATGTTGCTCTATAATAATCTGGGCCACATACAGGGTCCACGTGACAACTGTCTTGCCTTTTGGTTCACTAATAGCACTGTCACCAGTGTGAGGACGGGTCAGGAATGACTGACTTTAAGCTCATGTTTAAAAACTCACTTTTAACAAGTGCTTCTTAGTGCAGCTCTATATTGTTACATAATTATGTCAACACATCCTTGTGTAAAAGAAATACAGTCTCGTCAAAATTTTAAAAAGTGTATCATATTTTACGTGATGTTAGTTGTATGTTTTACATAGCAAACATTTTCAGGTCTCGGATTGTGCATGGGCTCTAAGAGCCAAGCCAGAGCCTGAGCTGGCTCTCCCTGTGAATTTGTTTCCTCACCCACCTCTAACCCCAAAACCCAATTTCAATTTTAAGGACAGTGAAAACAAAATTTCAACGTTCTGACGTTGAGATTGATGAAGCACTTAACAGGTGCCTTCTCTGTGGCCTCTCGTGGCCTCTTCTGTAGTGATTGGGTGGGCCGAAGGTCATGTTTGGGTGGGCCTGGCCCACCCGGCCCCCCTGCTAGAACCGGGCCTGAGGCGAGGCCTGTCCAGGGGTGCAGAGGAGGTGCAGCTTGTCCAGGAGGTGCAGAGGAAGAGAGGCATATCCAGGGGCGCAGAGGAGGTGAGGTCTGTCCAGGGGGCAGAGGAGGTGAGGCCTGTCCAGGGGTGCAGAGGAGGTGAGGCCTGTCCAGGGGCGCAGAGGAGGTGAGGCCTGTCTAGGGTCAGAGGAGGTGAGGCCTGTCCAGGGAGGTGCAGAGGAGGTGAGGCCTGTCCAGAGGAGGGGTGCAGAGGAGGTGAGGCCTGTCCAGGGGTGCAGAGGAGGAGAGGCCTGTCCAGGGGTGCAGAGGAGGTGAGGCTTGCCCCAGGGGGTGCAGAGGAGGTGAGGCCTTCCCAGGGGTGGAGGGGGGGTGAGGGGTGCAGAGGAGGTGAGGTCTGTCCAGGGGTGCAGAGGTGAGGCCTGTCCAGGGGTGCAGAGGAGGTGAGGCCTTCGCAGGGGTGCAGGAGAGGTGAGGGGTGCAGAGGAGGTGAAGTCTGTCCAGGGGTGAAGAGGAGGGATGAGGCCTTCCCAGGGGTGCAGGGGAGGTGAGGGGTGCAGAGGAGGTTAGGTCTGTCCAGGGGTGCAGGGGAGATGAGGCCTGTCCAGGGGGTGCAGAGGAGGTGAGGCCTGTCCAGGGGTGCAGAGGAGGTGATGCCTTCCCAGGGGTGCAGGGGAGGTGAGGGTGCAGAGGAGGTGAGGCCTGTCCAGGGGTGCAGAGGAGGTGAGGCCTGTCCAGGGGTGCAGAGGAGGTGAGGCCTGTAGGAGAGTAGGATCTGCTTCACATGGGTACCCCCACTTTTTGCTGATTGTTCACTGTTTTTCGACTTTAGTCTGGCTGGGGCCCTGCCAATCAGAACCCCAGCCTAGCTGCTTCCTCTCTAAAATGGATTCCATGTGCCTTAGGTACATCTTTGATTGGATTCTGGAGTGCCCTTATAAGTCCCTAGTATATGGTATACTATGTACCCAGGGCATAGGTACTCCAGAGGCCTACCAGGGGCTGAAGCATGCATTATGCCACCCCTGGGATGCCCTCCAAAATGACACCACAGGTCTGCTACTGCAGCCTGGGTAAGGTGGTGCATGCACCCCTTACTGTGATATAGGCTACCTATATCACTACCATTGCACACACATTTAAACCTATAAGTCACTCCTATGGCAGGCCTTACCAATCCTAAAGGCAGAGTGCTTGGTTTTTATGTGAGAGGGTGCCCCTGCATGAGCAGAGCCCCTCTGCAGCGTTCGGAGTCAATCCTCTGATGCTGTTTGTGGTACAGCCTGACCATATACTCTTAAGTGCATTATATCCGCGCGGTAGAATGCTAACTTTGGACTGGCTGCACCAAAACATGTCGTGTTTGATGTCAAACACCTTGGAATACTACCCCCCGCCAGTCCTGGCGGCGGGGGTAGCATTCCATCCTTCTAGAGGGAGAGACATGTACACACCGGCCTGCCCAGTATTAACTTCACAGAGCCCTGGCATCACAAAATGGATGCCGCTGCCACAGACACGGGTCTGGCCTCCTGCTGCTGACCGAAACTCCGGCAGGGGAGGTCTGGACAATAGGTTTCCTGTCGCAGGGAGGTGTAACCCCCTCCCCAGACAGGATAATGTGTATTGGGGCTGGGAGGGAGCACTCCCTGGTGCTTTGAAGACCAGCACTGGGGCACATTTGGTGTCCCTGTGCATAGTCCAGTTCAAACCGGTTGCAGGGGCTACCTGCCCCTGCTCTGGCACGAAACTGGACAAAGGGAATGGGTGTAACCACCCCTCTTCCCTGACCCTCCCATAGGTGGGTCCCCAGAGTATGTCCAACCCCCTAACTTAGAATAAGTATGGGACCCCAGTCCTTAGGACTTTAGATTATCCCTGGACGACACTCTGAACGTGAATCCTGGACCTTCGACGCTCTAATTGAAGATTAGAGGACTGAAGAATCTCCCTTGGGGTCAATGAGTGACTCCCCTGCTTGGCAGGCACCAAAGAAGCAACTGTCCGGTCTGCATCGCTGAAGCTCCCGCTGGACGCCGAAGTCTTTGCATCACCAGAGGTGGATTTCTAGACTTCCCGGAGGCTGCCCTGAGACTGCAGAAAAGCTGAGGCACGTAGCTGTCATGGGTAGCGTGAAACCATGACCCCTGGACACCAAGAACTTTTACAAGTGCATCCTCTTCCTTGTCTCCCACGAAGTTGTGCTTTGGGCTCCGAGTAGCCCCCGCCTCCAGCACCGACTGCACCAAAGATCACTGGCCTCCACTCCACGAGTGTCCTGTGAGCCAGCTCCAAGTGCGACCACTCGAGGCTCCTTTGCGGTCGCTAGTCCGTTGGCTAGTGGGCCCTCCCGAAGGCAACTCTTCTTCTGCTTGGGCTTTCCTGGTTGCTCCAGAGGTGCCCTGACTTACCCTCGCTGGGTGAGTCCCTCAGACCTTGCTGGTCTGCATCAACGTCCTTTCTTTGTTTCCACGTGACTTGCCATTGCCAAGGCTTGTTGGGTCCAATCCAGTCGCCGACACCCCAGCAATCGACAGACGTTGTGGGACAGCGGGAATCCAGCTCCTGGTTGTTGTTGACGCCTCCTGGACCTCGTGGCTGAAGAGTCAAGACAGCTGTCAACTTACCTGAAGCACCCACATCGGTGGGCATCTGCTCATCGCCCTTCTGGTCACTGGCTAGTGACCCAGACTCTGTCCCCTCTGCTTTCAGGTTCTTCAGATCTTCGATCCACCCTTGGATCCACCCGGACACTTTCGACTTGGCCGCCAGCAGCACTTTGCAGCAGATCGCCATTGAAAACGACGACGAAACCCGACATCGAAAGACACCTATGCACCCGGCTTCCCTGGGTGAGGTAACTCGAGTACTCCAGTGCTCCCGTGGGTATTGACTCTATAACTGCCTAGTTCTAAAGGGGTTTGCTCCAAGTCCTCTTCTAAGTGTCCTTTTCTTTTCAAAATCCAACCACGACTTTCCCCATTGAAGTCAACGGTGGCTCGCGTATGTGTTCTCACACTGCACGCGTCCCCCGTGGGTCCCTTGTGTCACTACCTTGGGTGGTTCCTTGAGGGCCAAGCACTTCTACAGGCTCTAGGCCTTGTGTCTAGTTCAGTCGTGGTTCTTATACCACTTTTTTGGTATATGGTTTGGTACGCCCCTAGGGCTCAAACGTGTATTTGTGCTATTACTGTTGATATTTGACTTGTAACTTATGTACTTCGAACTCTAGCCTCATAAAGAGACTAGAGGGGTGTGTTTAAGACTAAATACATATATTTTAACTATATACCTGGAGTGGTCCTCTTTCATTTGGTCACTCAAGAGATTATAGACTGGTAAAACAAGCTGCTTTACATTCCTTCAAGACTTAGCCTGAAGGCTGCTCTCCATAGCTACCACTAGGACAGCTTTCATTAAAGGTTGTATTTAACCTATCTCCAATAAGGGGTTGTTTGGACTGGTACAAGGTGCCCACTATAATTAGAGGACAGCATATACCAGGCCAACTTCTCACATGGCCTTCCCAGGGGTGCAGGGGAGGTGAGGGGTGCAGAGGAGGTGAGGTCTGTCCGGGGTGCAGAGGAGGAGAGGCCTGTCCAGGGGGTGCAGAGGAGGAGAGGCCTGTCCAGGGGTGCAGAGGAGGTGAGGTCTGTCCAGGGGTGCAGAGGTGGTGAGGCCTGTCCAGGGAGAGCAGAGGAGGTTAGGCCTGTCCAGGGAGGTGCAGGGGAAGTGAGGGGTGCAGAGGAGGTGAGGCCTGTCCAGGGGTGCAGAGGTGGTGAGGCCTGTCCAGGGGTCCAGAGGAGGTTAGGCCTGTCCAGGGGGGTGCAGGGGAGGTGAGGGGTGCAGAGGAGGTGAGGCCTGTCCGTGGGGTGCAGAGGAGGTCAGGCCTGTCCGGGGGGGGTGCAGAGGAGGTGAGGCCTGTCCAGAGGGTGCAGAGGAGGTGCAGCCTGTCCAGAGGTGTAGAGGAGGTGAGGCCTGTCCAGGAGTTCAGAGGAGGTGAGGCCTGTCCAGGGGTGCAGATGAGGTGAAGCTTTTCCAGGGGTGCAGCGGAGGTGAGGCTTGTCCAGAGGTGCAGAGGAGGCGAGGCCTGTCCAGGGGTTCAGAGGAGGTGAGGCTTGTCCAGGGGTGCAGAGGAGGTGAGGCCTGTCCAGGGGCAGAGGAGGTGAGGCCTATCCAGGGAGGTGCAGAGGAGGTGTGGCCTGTCCAGGGGTGCAGAGGAGGTGAGGCCTGTCCAGAGGAGGGGTGCAGAGGAGGTGAGGCCTGTCCAGGGGTGCAGAGGAGGAGAGGCCTGTCCAGGGGTGCAGAGGAGGTGAGGCCTGTCCAGTGCTGCAGAGGAGGCGAGGCCTGTCCAGGGGTTCAGAGAGGAGGTGAGGCCTGTCCAGGGGGTGCAGAGGAGGTGAGGCCTTCCCAGGGGTGCAGGGGAGGTGAGGGGTGCAGAGGAGGTGAGGTCTGTCCAGGGGTGCAGAGGAGGTGAGGCCTGTCCAGGGGTGCAGAGGAGGTGAGGCCTTCCCAGGGGTGCAGGGGAGGTGAGGGGTGCAGAGGAGGTGAGGAGGTGAGGTCTGTCCAGGGGTGCAGAGGAGGTGAGGCCTGTCCAGGGGGTGCAGAGGAGGTGAGGCCTGTCCAGGGGGTGCAGCATAGGTGAGGCCTGTCCAGGGGTGCAGAGGAGGTGAGGCCTGTCCAGGGGTGCAGAGGAGGTGACGCCTTCCCAGGGGTGCAGGGGAGGTGAGGGGTGCAGAGGAGGTGAGGTCTGTCCAAGGGTGAGGTGGAGGTGAGGCCTGTCCAGGGGTGCAGAGGAGGTGAGGCCTTCCCAGGGGTGCAGGGGAGGTGAGGGGTGCAGAGGAGGTGAGGTCTGTCCAGCGGTGCAGAGGAGGTGAGGCCTATCCAGGGGGTGCAGAGGAGGTGAGGCCTGTCCAGGGGTGCAGAGGAGGTGATGCCTGTCCATGGAGAGCAGAGGAGGTTAGGCCTGTCCAGGGGGGTGCAGGGGAGGTGAGGGGTGCAGAGGATGTGAGGCCTGTCCAGGGGTGCAGAGGAGGTGAGGTCTGTCCAGGGGTGCTGAGGAGGTGAGGCCTGTCCAGGGGGGTGCAGAGGAGATGAGGACTGTCCAGGGTGTGCAGAGGAGGTGAGGCCTGTCCAGGGGTGCAGAGGAAGGGAGGCCTGTCCAGGGGGTGCAAAGGAGGTGAGGCATGTCCTGTGCTGCGGGTGCAGAGGAGGTGAGGCCTGTCCAGGGGGAGCAGAGGAGGTTAGGCCTGTCTAGAGGGGTGCAGGGGAGGTGAGAGGTGCAGAGGAGGTGAGGCCTGTCCAGGGGGTGCAGAGGAGGTGAGGCCGGTCCAGAGGGGGTGCAGAGGAGGGGAGGCCTGTCCAGGGGATGCAGAGGAGGTGAGGCCTCTCCATGGGGGTGCAGAGGAGGTGAGGCCTGTACAGGGGTGCAGAGGAGGTGAGACCTGTCCACGGGTGCAGAGGAGGTGAGACCTGTCCAGGGGTGCAGAGGAGGTGAGGCCTGTCCAGGGGGGGTGCAGAGGAGGAGAGGACTGTCCAGAGAGTGCAGAGGAGGTGCGGCCTGTCCAGAGGTGTATAGGAGGTGAGGCCTGTCCAGGAGTTCAGAGGAGGTGAGGCCTGTCCAGGGGTGCAGAGGAGGTGAGGCTTGTCCAGGGGTGCAGAGGAGGTGAGGCCTGTCCAGGTGTGCAGAGGAGATGAGGCCTGTCCAGGGGTGCAGAGGAGGTGATGCCTGTCCAGGGGGTGCAGAGGAGGTGAGCCCTGTCCAGGGGGGTGCAGAGGAGGTGAGGCCCGTCCAGGGGTTGCAGAGGAGGTGAGGCATGTCCTGTGCTGTGGGTGCAGAGGAGGTGAGGCCTGTCCAGTGGTGCAGAGGTGGTGAGGCCTGTCCATGGGGGTGCAGAGGAGGTGAAGCCTGTCCAGGGAGTGCAGAGGAGGTGAGGCCTGTCCAGGGGTGCAGAGGAGGTGAGGCCTGTCCAGGGGTGCCGAGGAGGTGAGGCCTGTCCAGGGGTGTGCAGAGGAGGTGAGGCCTGTCCAGGGGTGCAGAGGAGGTGAGGCCTGTCATGGGGTGTGCAGAGGAGATGAGGACTGTCCAGGGTGTGCAGAGGAGGTGAGGCCTATCCAGGGGTGCAGAGGAGGTGAGGACTGTCCAGGGTGTGCAGAGGAGGTGAGGCCTGTCCAGGGGTGCAGAGGAGGTGAGGCCTGTCCAGGGGTGCAGAGGAGGTGAGGCCTGTCCAGGGGTGTAGAGTAGGTGAGGCCTGTCCAGGGGTGTAGAGGAGGTGCGGCCTGTCCAGAGGGGGGTGCAGAGGAGGTGAGGCATGTTCAGGGGGTGCAGAGGAGGTGAGGCGTGTCCAGGGGGTGAAGAGGAGGTGAGGCCTATCTTGTGCTGGGGGTGCAGAGGAGGTGAGGCCTGTCCAGGGCGGTGCAGAGGAGGTGAGGTCTGTCCGGGGGTGCAGAGGAGGTGAGGCCTGTCAGAGCGTTTTTGTGTCTCTAGGAGTATTGCTTGCCCGAGTACTTTTTGGGCTTGTTTATAGATGTTAAATAGTTGGTCCTTCCCCTGGCACCTCCGTACATTTCTCAATTCTGAGTTACGTAGATTTTTTAATTTCAGCAGATGTAGTGGTTGAGTTGCATCTTTTTGTTTTTTGTGAGGAGTACAAAAAATTTTAAGCAGTTGGCTAGAAAAGATCTCCCATGATGTAGTGAGCGGGGTGTCATCGAGGCTCCTTGTCGCTAACTGGGCTCTGCATGCTGTTATTATTGCTATCAAAGGATCTGACCATTTTAACTTTTTAAGGTTCTCTGTAAAAATTCCTTTTGTCGTCAGACGTGTCGTGGCGTGCCGAGCTATACTAAGTGACAAGGTGATTACTTGGGGTCGATGGTCACTATCACCTCCTGCAGCGATGGTGTAATTTATTTTCGATCAGGGGGAGCATCTCCTTATTGCATATAGTGTAGTCTAAAAAAGAACAAGTGCGGCCATTTGTTCTTCTCCAGTTTGGAGGGTTGTCCAGGGGGAAATGACCATTCAAAGTTATATAGCCCAGAATGTTGAACTGTAGTACCACGTATTCACCAAGTTTACTGTATTTGTTGCTGGTAGGCTTTGTTTGTTCCATAATGGGAGGACTTATTGCGTCGTGCTCGTCTGGAGAGTCTTGAAAGAGTTTTGTGTTGTAATCACCAGTTATCAGACATTCATACTCACTTAATAGGTTACACATGATCCGGAGCAGGTGATCAAACTTGAGCCTTTTCTCTCTGGCGCTTGGTGGAATATATACGTTGATCAAGAGCATTTGTTTGGTAGATTTGGAGCTTCTGATTCTAATACCGGTAATCCAATCTTCTTCGAATTGTAGCTGGTCGATGTTCACGTTTAACTTGCCAGTGCCAGGTGCTGAGGAGGTGAATCCTGTCCAGGGGGTGCAGAGGAGGTGAGGCCTGTCCAGAGGGGGATGCCCAGGATTCGAGACCAGTACAGAGGGGGTGCAGAGGAAGGGAGTTCTGTCCACGGTGTGCAGAGGAGGTGAGGCCTGTCCTGTGTTTGGCGTCGGTTGGAGGTGAGGCTTGTCCTGTGCTTGGCGTGAGTTGGAGGTGAGGCTTGTCCTGTGCTTGGAGGGTGCAGAGGAGGTGAGGGCTGTCCTGTGCTTGGAGGATGCAGAGGAGGTGAGGCCTTTCCATGGGGTGCAGAGGAGCTTAGGCCTGTTCTGTGCTTGTAGGTGTAGAGGAGATGGGGACTGTCCTGGGGGCTACAGAAGAGGTGAGGCCTGTCCAGCTGGTACAGAGCAGAGGTGAGGCCTGTCCTCTACTGGGGTGAAACCTGGCCTGAAGGGGTAGACGGTGAGGCCTGTCCTGACTCTGCATGATTTACTATATGGTAATACTTCCTTGAAATGTTGCTCATTTTGCCCCTCCTTCTGTCCATATGAAACCAGTGTTCGCCCCCACCCACCATCTTAACCAGACAGTTCCCCGGATCCTGCCAGTTATTACATGCTCACCTGTCAAGAGAACTGACAGACAGAATAGGACCTTTCCTGCTGGTGGACACTGAACGCTTCCTGTTAGTCACTCCATTGGGTGCAATCCCATTGGTGCTGCGGCTGCACAGAAGCAAAGCACTCAGGTACATTCCCTGACCTCACCTGTCAGAATGTCAGGAGCTCCCCAATATCTTATCCCACATGACTGCCCTAGAGTGCGCTAATCGGCCCCCAATCAGTGAGATCGCCCTCCAAACAAACTTCTCTCCATCAAAAATATGTTTCATCTCACAAGATTTCACCAAGTTCATCTAAAGGATGAGAGGTGAGCAGTGCACATTCGAACAACATCCTCGTATCCATCAGGACACACCAAAGCTGCTCCAATTTATGAAAGAGTTGAAGACGCATCTCGTTAAAGAACCCTACATCACAAGAGCATTAACCGTCCACAAACCAGCTACGTCTCATATCACTTTATGCTTGTCTTTGACCATCTACAGCGCTCCATTGCCTTTTCGCTGGGTTCATGCCATAGTAATACCATATACATACATACATTCATCCTTATTGGCATGACCAGTGGGCCCTTGTACAGCTTCCCTGTCCACTCATATACCTGCCCGGCCCTGTGCTGGGAAGCCGTGCTGCCCTCCATTCACTGCTGTCGGCCACGGAATGGGTCACCACCCATCGTTCAAGGCATTGCTTCACTCCTTGCCCTTCCGGGGTAGTGGTCACTAATTGCACATCGTCATCCAATCTGCGTCTTTTTCACTTGCTCACGGGCTGCCTGGTTCCCTTCACAACGGAGTGCCTTCAGGTCCTGCCATCTCGAATGTCCCTCACTGACTTGCTGACCCCGGCATCGTCCACCAGCCATTTGACTCACATGTTGTAGGTGACGTGTCCCCTGCTGCCTCCAACTGTCTTCAGTGCCCTTTGGGGTGGGTCGCCTCCCTTCCACTCCTGGTTCATCTTAAGATCAGAGATTGGATGCATTGATGCCTTGTTGCTGCCGTTTCTCAGCATTCGGTCGCACGCTGCATCAGCTTAAAGTTGAATTGCTGTTGCTCAGAGAGCATGGTTTCTATAAATGTAAGAGTGTGGTTGACTGATTTATAGAGGGAGGGCAGAATTATGTACAAAGACTTTAACATGACATTTGTCAACCAGATTGATTTCATTTGTATGTTTCATGGGCTCTAAATGGAAAGATGGGGTTATGAAGAAGCGGGCTTAGCTGTTTGGATATGCTCTCTGAGACTGTGAGTGCGCTGTATGTTGACTCAGACCTTGTTCAGCCTGTGGGTGCGCTGTATGTTGACTCAGACCTTGTTCAGCCTGTGTGTGGGCTGTATGTTGACTCAGAGCTTGTTCAACCTGTAGGTGTGCTGTATGTTGACTCAGAGCTTGTTCAGCCTGTGGATACACTGTATGTTCACTCAGAATTTCCTGTACCTTTGGGTGCGCTGTATGTGCACTCAGACCTTGTTCAGCCTGTGGGTGAGCTGTATGTGCACTTAGACCTTGTTAAGCCTGGTGGTGCGTTGTCTCTTCACTCAAACTTTGTTCAGCCTGTGGGTGCGCTGTATGGTCACTCACACCTTGTTCAGCCTGTTGGTGGGCTGTGTGTTCACTCGGACCTTGTTCAGCAAGTGATCATGGTTCATTGTGTGTCCATTGTAGTGGGTGAACAGACATAATATTGAGTTTGAAATATCGAGTAACCCTGGGCGTAGTTTGCGTAGTAGCACTTCACATAGCTACGTGAAGTACATTTTGAACTACACGTAGCTATGCAAACTGCATAGCGCGTAGCTGTGTAGCTTGACTGCACTGTACAATAATTGCCAAAGGCATCTTGCACAGCGCAAGTTAAGATAAAATAAGTATCTCTGTCTTTATATGCTAAAATGCATATAGCATTTCACAAAAGTGAAATCAATAAATTAACAAGCAGTGAGAGAGGTGATGATTTTGGTATCCTCCCTAACCTAGGGAGAGAACCAAGCAGATGCCTTGAAAACAAAAAGCACATCTTTTGAACGATTCAGTGGTGGTCCCATCCTCTTAGGACCACCCCAAGCACAGTTATTGGCAAAAATACAATCCCAACCAAAGGCCCTGCAAAGCATTATGGGACGAGATTAGCAGTGGGCAGTGAATATTATAGTATCCAATATCAAAATAATTCTACAAAGAGCTGCAGTTCCACTAGTCGTTACTAGATGTCCTCACGAGTCAAATGCAAAAGCTTCATGAAAGGGTTTCAATGCTTTTGCATTTGACTCGTGAGGGACATCTAGTAACGACTAGTGGAACTGCAGCTTGATGTATTAATAATTTCAATGCTTTTGCATTTGACTCGTGAGGGACATCTAGTAACGACTAGTTGAACTGCAGCTCTTTGTAGAATTATTTTGATATTGGACACTATAATATTCACTGCCCACTGCTAATCTCGTCCCATAATGCTTTGCAGGGCCTTTGGTTGGGATTGTATTTTTGCCCATAACTGTGCTTGGGGTGGTCCTAGGAGGAAGGGACCACCACTGAATCGTTCACATGATATGCTTTTTGTGTTCAAGGCATCTGCTTGGTCCTCCCCTAGGTTAGGGGGAACCCAAAATCATCACCTCTCTCATTGCTTGATATTTTCATTGTTAAAGTTCACTTTTGTGAATTTGTTATATTCTTTTTAGCATAGAAAATTGCTTTATCAAAGCATTTGTATGTGTTTAATATACTGCTGCTATGCTACGTCAATTAGCAGAGTTTTTTACTCTGCTACGTGCAATTTGCGTAGTGCGTAGTAACACAAACTTTGCATGCTCCGTGAGCGTAGCAAAGTATTATGCCCAGGGTTTATATCGAGTAGCAGTAATATCGAGTCGAAAATCTCGGACTACAAAAATATCGACAGTCAGAATATCGTTGTCAAGAATATCGAGTTGAAGGTAATCTAGTTTTTCAAAATATCGAAGTAATTAATATCATTAGCAAAAATATCGTTGTTAAAAATATCGTTGTTTGATTTAGTGTTATGTATTTTAGTGTGTATTTTACATGTATGTGTTCTATTTTTTTGTGTAAGTATTACATTTGTTTTTTAATATATGTGTTACATTTTTAGAAGTTATTCATTTTTTTAAAGTAAATTTTGCGTTTTATTTCCGTAGCGGGTTGTGGGTTTATAGGGGAATAGGGTGGCAAGTAATTTAATTATAATAAATTTAATAATAATTTTTAGAAGTTATTAATTTATTTTAATTACATTTTGCGTTGTTGTTCCGTAGCGGATTGTGGGTTTATAGGGGAATAGGGTGGGAAGTAATTTAATTATAATTAATTAATAAATAATTTTGATTAATTAATATTTATCTATTTAATATTTAATATTGTTAATTGTGGTAATTAATTAATTATTAATTAGTTATTAATTGGTTGATAATTATTAATAATTATTTGTTAAATATCTTAATTGTGTTATCTTTTTAAGAGCGGGTTGTGGGTTTATAGGGGAATAGGGTGGGAAGTACTTTAATTATAATTAATGAATTAATATTTTTAATTAATTAATATCTATGTATTTAATATTTTATATTGTTAATTGTGGCAATTAATTTATTATTAATTAGTTGTTAATTGGTTGTTAATTATTAATAATTAATTGGTAAATATCTTAATTGTGTTATTTTTTAGGAGCGGGTTGTGGGTTTATAGGGGAATAGGGTGGGAAGTAATTTAATTATAATTAATTAATTAATATTTTTTATTACTTAATAATTAAGAATTTAAAGGGCACATTAGGATGGCGGGCGGAAGCACTACCGCCGTGCTGGCGGATGCAAAAACCACCAGTCACCGTCCGCCCGCAGCGGCCCACACGCCCGCCCAATTAGGATGTGAAAAGCCAGCCAAACACCGCCCGCAATCCAGCGACGCCGCCCGCCATCAAAGTGCGCCCGCTCACGTAGCGGCGCAGCCCAATGGAGACACACCGCCCGACGAAATCACGTACCGCCCGGCGTACAAATTACGATGCCACAAACAAACAGCTCCCACGGCTAAGAGACACCGCATGTGAAAGCAAGGCGGAAACTCGACCGCTGAGTACGGACACCAAAGAGGCGGCCCCCCGAGCATGAATCCAGCACTCCAGGCCCTCCCCATCCTCTACCTGATGCACCACCTAGGAGTCAACGCACCGCGGCGACGCAGGTAGGCACACACACAACAAGGGCACGCAAACCACGCACACAGTGCAAGGGCGGAAAAAGAGGACAAGGCCCCCCCCTACACCCCTGCGTGGACACGACACATCCACCACTGCACCCACAAATGTCACACCAGGCAAATTGAAACAACTCGCAACAACCGGGCACACACTACCCGGGACCAGGAACTAACGTCCCCGTCACGGCACTGCAGCGCAGCGGCGATGACGCAGCCACACATGCGCACAACGCAGAGGCCAACGGCAGCGCCATGTATGCCCCGCACACAAACAACACAGGGTCACAACCAAACACCACACACACCAGCCACACCCAGAACGCACATATCACGTGACAGGCCAGCCACAGTCATGTCGCCAACCGGCAATTCACTGTTGCCATCCAACGTCACACAACCGACCCGAACATGTCAGTGATGTCACGCCAAATTTGGACACACCCCTGGGTGCAAAACATGGCGAAGCACACAGCGGCGGCAACAGCACCCAGCAGAATATGGACCCCGTCGGCAAAAGGTACGCCAGTACCACACAGAAACACCGATACCACCCTGCACCCAATATCAAGACATACAAAACGTAACACCAAAGATCCCGGGGACCGACAACAGGTGGCTCCAATAATAACACCCACACACAAGGCCCAACGTATAGTGGAAATGCAGCCTGCCGCCCACACACGGGAGAGGAGACAGCACTGAATGACCTTCCATTCCCACTCCGAAACCACATCCCGACTAAACAAGCCGGAGAATACAGTCATTGTCCCAAAAAAAGCCCAACACAGGCATGCAGAGGAAACCGACCACAGGGCAGATAGCGCATAACACCAAAGAACATTCCGAACGGTAAAAAGAAATGATAACACTCCCCCATGTGGTTCACATGCAAGTTATCTGGAAGGAGTCAGACACCACTGACCTTGACCATTCAGAGAAGCATGTGGGATGAGGGCCCGTGTCCTCCGCACAAGCTAACATAACCCAAGTCCTGCCTCCTACGACCATCACAGATTTCCCAGCAACGTCGGAGGTTGCACTCTGCAGACTGCACAGACAGCCGGAGCACGCCATCATATCGCCCTGCAGCAAAATGGCACTTCCACCACACCTACCCAACTACGCCGGACAGATCAAGCTGTACAAACATAACCTGATACAGATATTGGGATGTGATCCCCTGTCCTTGCTGAACGTAAGTTACCGACTAACTTACCGCATCGCATTGTTCAGCTGCGTCATCCCCGTCTTCTACTGTCGGAGGTGTCCCTTCCACTATCCTGTGGATTTATGTCTCTCCAACCCGGCATGTCCAAGGGCGGACCTGCTACAACTATTCAACCCCCTGGACGTCCACGACAGGGTCTGTTCAGCCTATGGGGGCATGGCGTATGTGGCTGCCATCGGACCCACACTGCAATGGGACCACTGTGCCTCCACACGACGGATTATGGATCACAGTTACAT
Source organism: Calotriton arnoldi (assembly GCA_963921515.1). NCBI lineage: Eukaryota > Metazoa > Chordata > Amphibia > Caudata > Salamandridae > Calotriton > Calotriton arnoldi. Next base: position 182,010 of record CAWUFW010017978.1, read on the forward strand.
CGAATGTCATCCAACATGTCCCATCATGCTCCTACAAGGGACAACTTACGAACAACACCTTGACAGCCACCATCCGCTACATTGGATGGCATCCATGTTTACCACCAATGACATGGAAGCCCTGCTGAAAGGCATCGCATACCTGACAACCTGTCAATTCGTCAGACCCCGACGCAATACCCCCAATTGAACAATGATGTCCGACACCGTACCCATGCTTGGCTTCCGCACAGACTGGGCAGTTACCAGTACAATAACTATACCAAACAACCTGCAACTGACACCACACCATCAACTACACTGCATTGACATCGGATATTTCCGGGACATGCACTCTGTTCCCCATCACATCCAGTAACTCTGCATGAACAGGGGGAGGCAGAGGCATGGGATTTGTGTATTGCAACCACATGGACAGAACTGCACGTACAACCATGACATGACATGGATCCTGCGCCCATGAACAATGCACCGGTCAGTGGACAGTAATCGGTCGGCTGTAGTATGTGAGAGCTGCCACCTCACCTCCCTCTGAAATTCCGTGCCAGGACCTTTGCATGGACAACAAGTGCATCCACCAACAACATGACCCCAGTAACTGTGACATGTCCAGTAGCCACCACATTGCAACAACAAGTGGGACGCCGTTGCATGCACGTAAGCCCATGCCCTGATGTCATCTCTCACGCACGTGTGTATGAGGAACTATAGCAGCAAACCTGTAACATGGAACTGAGATGGACTGTGCCCATGATGTCAAGCGGTCTGGTAGGCAAAATGTATACTGTCTGTGTCAAAGTCAGCAGCTCCTCAGCAATTTGCAAATGTACATTAGCACAGCAACGGCTAAGCAGTTGTAACTCTGAAGCCCACATCCCACAGGCAACAACTAATCACATGTACCCCTACACCCTATGATATGTGTAATCATGCTGAGTATATCCTCCACATGCATTCCGCTGCCAATAGTGTCCACTATACTGCATCCCAGAGGACATAAGTCCCAATACATGGCTTGAAGCAAAAATGTGTCTCTGCTGATTCATTTCACAAGTACGAATGAGAGAGGATGAGAGTGTGTGAAGTACACGGCAGTCGTGAGATGACCATGTAGTCCACTGTCATTGGATGTCAACGCAAATGAGTAGCCGCAACAGTGGACACAGGGAAATACCACAGCTCGTGGAGTAGGACTTGTCACACTCTGAAGTTGCCCGAAAGATCATCACATTAACACTGACAGCCTGGTCACTACAAACCACAGTCCTACACATGTCTACAATGACCCACACAGTCTGACCACACACTCAGCAACCAAAAGTGGGAGACACGCCAAAGCATGCCACAGCGATGCCTGACAAAACACACACACGACAACAGTGTGGGTGGGCAGCACTGCACAGTGAGTAGGAACTGCTGAAATGCTGACATGCACAATTGGACTAGACACAATCTTGACAGTCACACACCCTGCACACACACAATGTCTGAACCATAACAAGTAGGAGTCAGCCTGAACTGCAAGGACACACCCACACACCGCATACTGTGCAACATACAACACACACATCTCATCATATTCAAAGACCTCAACACGGTTACAAACATCCACCATGTCCCGGGGTGACTAATGTGTGCAGTCGACATGGACACGACACACACATGCACACCAACGCTACCACAAACACACACCACGCACACCACACACCACCACCTCCCAAATGCACACATTGAAAGTAAGACATGTGCCCAGCCACAATGCACATCACATGACTAACATACACCTACACTGCTGGCCACACAGCAAGTAAGCTCACACATGCCCGCATACTCCGCGCATGCTGCCAGTCCACCTGTGGCTACACTCAAACCCTGTGCAATGCATGCACGCAAACATTACACGGATACATGAACACAGGAATAACACCAATCACATGCAGTCAATACGTTGCACCGGAAAGCAGATACATCACACACACAAGTAGCAGGGTCTGAGAGAAGGGAAGTCCCTGCCACGTGTACAACACATTAGAATGTGAGACCGGACATTGCAATTGCTGAGGTCACATACATGGCATCTGCCCCACTTAACCAACCACACACTGCAACAACTCCAATCATCAACTACGCAGATACAACCGACTACAGGAGCAACAGCATACAGTCACAGTTCACATCGACAGGCGCCATTACTCATCAACCCCAGGGACAGTGCCCAGTCCCATGTGCCGAATAGTGACACGAAGTGCTGCGGATGCAATGTGTGTGAGTGTGCCCTGCCATGGCCTGCCAACACTGCCATGGCAGTCACAATTTCCATCACAGCCACCACTGTCTCAGAAGGAGATGGGTTAGTGTGCCTACCAATCTAACAGGATGCCAGTACGACTCGGTGCTGTGTGTGTGCGCTACGGGACAGTTGCAGGTCCGCCCCTGAGAGAGTAGCACAACTGTGGAAGACACACATGTGTCATGTGAAGCGGGAGTGACGCATAGCTCAGGTGGGTGGGTGTGACGGGTAGATGCGCACATGCAATGTTGAAACACGCTGTGTTGGGAGGGTTCCGGAACAGTACATTACCGCTTTCCTGGGCATTTGTAAAGACCACCTGTCTGGGGGTGAATGTGAACTCGTGTGTGCACAACAGGCGGGCACACGATCAATGCTGCATCAGGCGTAGACGTCAGCCCACCCTCTGTGGACATGCTGGATACTGCTGTGCGTCCGCCAGGCCCTTGCCAAGGCACTCACATCCCCTGTCGACCAGGTGTATCCCCAACATTGTCCACCTGCACAGGCCATCCAGGGCACGGGATGGCAGTGGAGCATGGTGGGTGAGAGGTCATGGCGCGCTCCTCCTGGTCACATCACGCAGGCAACACATCCTCAATATATAGTATGGCACAAGTCAAATGGAAGTAGTGGGGGGACGCACACATCACGAGCAGGAGTGACGTCACGGAAGGTGGCTCGCACCATCTCACTCATTGCCTATAACCCCACACACGTTACATGCCATTGCAACAGAGGAGCCAGCGCGTGCATGAGCAGCTCCAAGCTCGCCCCAGAGAGGCCAAAGAGTGAATGTGTGGGTCCATGAGCTCCAGTTGGACGCGGCCTGGGCCGCTAGGGAAGCTACAGCCTCTGTGTGTTGCAGGTGGTGTACCCGGACTGCGGAGCCTGTCATGCATTGTCAATGTTGCCCGGGTCCCGAGTCGGGGCACCACGCAGGTGGACGGCGTCCCGCCACTTCTTATGCCGCGAGACAGACCACTTGTTCAACTGGACCCACACATACACTCCTTGGCCTCTCTGGGGCGAGCTTGGAGCTGCTTGTGCATGCGCTGGCTTCTCAGATGCAAACGCATATATTGGTGAGCGAGGGGAGGCCATGAGGACAGTGTAAAATAAGACTGTTTGACTTCCAGTTGGTTTCAGGGATGACCCAGATGTGGTCATGAAAAGACGTGTCTCGTGTGTATTGCAACTAGTAGATAAGCTGATGAACTTCCCATGTCTTGCATGTAGCCCCGCACCTAGCCCCGCCCACTCGACACATTAAAATGAGTACCAGCACCACATTCTTCCCATTCGAAGCACTGACTGGGGATGATAACCATTGGACAGTCTTGTGTAGTCCACCCACGCGTACATGTCGGCCCTCCATGATCCATGTCACCTGCGGCAAAGTGATGTCATGGGCAATGACGGAAGTGAGGAGAGCTGTCTGCCCCACGCCCAGATGGCGCATCAGCACAACAGACCCAGCACTGAGGGCAGCAGGGGTCACATGTGCAGGGGCAGCTGTGCCTGGTGTGAAGGCACATGCATATAGACAGCAAATCGACCAATGTGTGGTCTGCCCACATCCACTGTCCATTGTCAGGCGGACCTAGCATACGATCACAAGGCAACACATCTGTGTGGGTGTACCCACTGTGACCAACACTGCGCAACAACCAACGTACTCGCCCTGTGCATGGCCCACACCGCAACGGTGGTCACATTCAGTGCCACTATCTCACACACACATCCCTATCACGAGGCATGGTGTGACCAATGGACAGGGCTGGGTTTGCGCTCATCCGGAGGGTCCTGAACAGGTGACACATGTAACCCACTAGGCAGTCTGTGTTGTTACCTTCTGGCATTGTGCAGTCAATGTGCAGGCCAGGCCTGCTTGGACTGAGAAGGGCAGCATGGCCCCAGCCTGACATTCACACGAGCAACAAGTGCACTGAGACCCGCATTGCCAATTGTCTGTGTCACTGGATGTCTGACATGAAGTTGCCATGTACCACCACTCGGGAGGGACAGACAGGTCAAAGTGCCCGAGAGCCCACATACCCCTGCCACCTGCAGTCGGCATGGTGAGCAGTGCATGTTTGAACCCCACAGGCTCTGACTCATAGTGCTGCGGATCAACGACATGTGTATCCCCCACATGCACTCCCACACACACTGCAGCTGTCTCTCACACACAACATTCTCAGGGAATAGCCATGTGCAGTGTGCGTGGTGCTCGGAATCCAGGATCTCCAGCTCCTCGCTGGTCAGTGGACCTGGACATGTCCTCAGCGTCATCGACGTGTAGGTGGAGAGGTGGCAGCAGCAGGTGTTGTTGAGGGGTGCCAGGCTGCAGTCCCAGGTAGCTGTGGTACTGCCGGTCTCACTCCCACACCCATATAGCCCTTTGGGCAGTTTCAGTGTGTCCAAGCAGCTGCAATTTGTGTACCATGTCTGCCAGCTTCAATTGCAGACGATGGCCTGCTCCCAGCTGGCCCGGGTCGCTTACCTCCATAGTGGGACACGCAGGGTGCAACCGCGAGGGTCATTGGAGTTGGCCGTAAGGGCCTGGCCCATGGCTGGTACAGTCCGCTGATGCCATGTGCACCACACAGTATAATGTGCGCAATGCATCTGCAGGTGTGGCCATGATTAGTGTGTGGGAGCAGGTCCACAATGGACAGGGCCACAACATGCTGTGTGCATAGGCAGGGACGGCCAGTGCCCAGCCTCCACATGTCTGTTGGCATATCATCATGTACACATTGGCATGGGAGCATGGGAGATGCATATGCACACACATGCCATCGTGCACAATGTACATCTCCCACTTGGCACGTGCAACGTTACGTGTCACTTGTGATGTGTGTTTGCAATCACACAGTCGTGTTGGCATGGAGCTGTCAATGTGTACACCTGTCAATGTATCTGGAGGTGTGATCCGTACAGTGCCGTACATAGGGTGCAGTAGGGACATCAATGACTGTCTCATATCCCCTCGTGCCCCAGGTCCCACTTGTTTTGGCCGCTCGGCCTGTGCCCATAGCGTTGTTGGTGTGTGCCATACTCACCCAGCCTCGGAAGCGGTGTCATGCACAGCATCTAGTTATGTCGCCGTTGTGTTGCCGCTTGCCAAATATGCTGTCTGATACCATCAGCACGCCTTACAAGTTATTGAGGCCCAAATCCACATGTGCATGCTCATAGCAATGGTTTATGTCACTGGTCATTGCTATTGGTAAGGGGACCTGTGTAAGTGTATTGTGGCTGTGCTGTCCCTACTTGTCAGCTGTTCTGTGATTCAATTGCTTGGTCAATCATCTATGTTTTGTGTATGTTGGAATGCCATGTTGCGTGTTGCATTGACATGTGTCCACTTCCATCTTACCTAGGAGGAGACCAAACATACATCGCCCCTACCAATTACTGCCAGACATGGCGGATGTGGAGGTAATCCGGAAATACCGTCTGGACCGACCCACCCTGCAACGTCTATGTGCCTTGTTGGAACCCCACCTCCGTCCTCGCAGGGTGTATCCAACTGCATTTACCCCCACGGCTAAGGTGATGGCTGCACTGCATTTCTTCGCCACTGGATCATTCCAACACACAGTGGGCAGTGGAGGTGGGATGTCCCAGCCCATGTTCAGCATGGTGCTACGGGATGTACTAAGCGATACCAAAGGGAATGATGGACGGAGCGTTAGAGCAAATCAAACACTGACCCCCCGTCAACTGATCTGGGTTTAATCCATCATCATTCTTTAGCTCACTCCACCACCCCAGTTCAGACATGGCCATATGCAAATCAGTCTGACCCTGTGCCTCATGGGAACAGTCCAGCCCGAACTGCCAAGCCATGTCTTCCCTGGACCGGAAACAAGCATCCTGGGACCGGTTTCGGGTTCAAAACCCTCATCAGCCAGGCTATCTTGAATCCAGTGGCAAAGTGAGCAAGGGACCCACGTCTGGGCATACCCTGCCAACTTAGGGCGAACAAAGCGATACCAAAGGGAATGATGGACGGAGCGTTAGAGCAAATCAAACACTGACCCCCAGTCAACTGATCTGGGTTTAATCCATCATCATTCTTTAGCTCACTCCACCACCCCAGTTCAGACATGGCCATATGCAAATCAGTCTGACCCTGTGCCTCATGGGAACAGTCCAGCCTGAACTGCCAAGCCATGTCTTCCCTGGACCGGAAACAAGCATCCTGGGACCGGTTTCGGGTTCAAAACCCTCATCATCCAGGCTATCTTGAATCCAGTGGCAAAGTGAGCAAGGGACCCACGTCTGGGCATACCCTGCCAACTTAGGGCAAACAAAGCGATACCAAAGGGAATGATGGACGGAGCGTTAGAGCAAATCAAACACTGACCCCCAGTCAACTGATCTGGGTTTAATCCATCATCATTCTTTAGCTCACTCCACCACCCCAGTTCAGACATGGCCATATGCAAATCAGTCTGACCCTGTGCCTCATGGGAACAGTCCAGCCCGAACTGCCAAGCCATGTCTTCCCTGGACCGGAAACAAGCATCCTGGGACCGGTTTCGGGTTCAAAACCCTCATCAGCCAGGCTATCTTAAATCCAGTGGCAAAGTGAGCAAGGGACCCACGTCTGGGCATACCCTGCCAACTTAGGGCGAACAAAGCGATACCAAAGGGAATGATGAACGGAGCGTTAGAGCAAATCAAACACTGACCCCCAGTCAACTGATCTGGGTTTAATCCATCATCATTCTTTAGCTCACTCCACCACCCCAGTTCAGACATGGCCATATGCAAATCAGTCTGACCCTGTGCCTCATGGGAACAGTCCAGCCTGAACTGCCAAGCCATGTCTTCCCTGGACCGGAAACAAGCATCCTGGGACCGGTTTCGGGTTCAAAACCCTCATCAGCCAGGCTATCTTGAATCCAGTGGCAAAGTGAGCAAGGGACCCACGTCTGGGCATACCCTGCCAGAAACCGGTCCCAGGATGCTTGTTTCCGGTCCAGGGAAGACATGGCTTGGTAGTTCGGGCTGGACTGTTCCCATGAGGCACAGGGTCAGACTGATTTGCATATGGCCATGTCTGAACTGGGGTGGCGGAGTGAGCTAAAGAATGATGATGGATTAAACCCAGATCAGTTGACTGGGGGTGAGTGCTTGCAATGTTCAACACTCCGTCCATCATCCACTTTGGTTTTGCTATGTTCGCCCTAAGTTGGCAGGGTATGCCCAGACGTGGGTCCCTTGCTCACTTTGCCACTGGATTCAAGATAGCCTGGCTGATGACGGCTGTAAGCCAGAAACCGGTCCCAGGATGCTTGTTTCCGGTCCAGGGAAGACATGGCTTGGTAGTTCGGGCTGGACTGTTCCCATGAGGCACAGGGTCAGACTGATTTGCATATGGCCATGTCTGAACTGGGGTGGCGGAGTGAGCTAAAGAATGATGATGGATTAAACCCAGATCAGTTGACTGGGGGTGAGTGCTTGCAATGTTCAACACTCCGTCCATCATCCACTTTGGTTTTGCTACGGGATGTACTGTCAGCTATGATGCTGTACAGGAACAGGTACATCCGATTCCCCAGGGCCCGTGATTTGGTGGCAGTGAAAGGTGCCTTCTATGCCCTTGGATGGATCCCCCACGTTGTTGGTGCAATTGACTGCACCCATGTTGGCCTTGTTGCACCACAGGCCACGGAACATATCTACCGGAAGCACACCCACTCCCTGAATGTGCAAGTGGTGTGCCTTGCGGACATGGTAATTTCACACGTCTGTGCGAAGTTTCCAGGATCGGCCCATGACGCGCACATCATGCGCAACAGCATCCTACCACGTCTGATGACCAATCTGCAACCGGACTGTGCCTGGATTGTTGGTGAGTATGTGGAGTCGTGTAGCGTGCTGGGTGTGCGATGCTGTCTTGTGTCCAGTTGGAATTGCAACGATTCCCTGTGTCCCTCACACCCAGGTGACTCTGCTTACCCGAATGGGCCCTGGCTGCTCAGCCCATTACGAAATCCTCGGACCCCAGCTGATGACCGCTACAATGAGGCACATGGGAGGACCAGACGTGTGGTTGAGTGGACCTTTGGCCTCCTCAAGTCCAGGTTCAGATGCCTGGACCGCACCGGGGGTGCACTGGCGTACTCCCCACAGAAGGTGTGCCAGATAATAGTGGCTTGCTGCATGCTGCACAATCTGGCTATTCGCAAACACATCCCCCTAATTGTGGATGACGGAGATCAACCAGGGCCCCAGCCTGCAGACCAGGACGGGTCCAGTGACGAGGACAGCGGAGAGGAGGAAGCTGGGAATGTGCGGCAGCAGCTCATCGCCCGCTACTTCACTTGACGGTGAGTGTCCATGTACGACGGCTGTTGTAGCTGTATTTGTGCAGGTGTATGTGTGCTCTGTCACGGAGGCCTTTTGTTCACTGAGTGCTGTGTGTCAATGGTCCATGTCCAGGTTAGTATGCCACTGACAGTGGCTGTAGCATTGTGCCCTGTTGCTCTATGCGATGTGTGTACATTGCTTGTAGTTGGTGACATGTACTGTGTGATGAGTGTGTGACACACTCATTGAATGTACTCTTGTTCTGTTTTTCACCCCTAGGTCCCTACAGCCTCTCCTGGCCTATCGACATACCACACAGCAGATGCATTTCTGCTCATGGTGGCGTTGCACATCGTTGAATAAACACAGGGCACAGACAGCAGATTGTGATCAAGGTGCATTTATTTTCATCGGTGACATGTGATTGTGTGCAAGGTGATGACATGAGAGGTGCGTGCAGTGACAATGAGCTGACGGTCATGGCTGCGTGATGCTCAAGGTGTACCCACTTAGTTCTATGTCCATAGTCCAACAGACACATGCCATTAAGATGGCTGTGTGGGGTAGGATCGTAGTCCAAGTCAATGCAGTAGGTGGTCAAGGTGGCTGGCTGATCACTTGCGTTTGGAGCGTGCGAAGTCCTCTCTGGACACCTGTTTCCTCTTCGGACGGCCCCTTCCACGTTTGGGAGGGGGGGTGTGTGGTGGTGACCTGCTGGTGGTGGCTGAGGTGTGCTCACTGGCTGTGGACGCAGGGGAACTCGATGCTGCTCGACCCTGCGCCACAGCAGGTGGTGGCGGAGGTGGTGTTGCTGGCCTTGCTTGTGCCCTCACCGCCACCACCAGCTGGCCCATGAGGTCCACGAGTTGGTCCATGCGGGTCACGAATTGGCCCATATGGGCGTCCATGGACCTCAACACCCCTAGGACCTCCCGCGTGTCGGAAGCCGACCTGGCCCATTGTCCTTGGGCCTCTTCATAGGCCCCAAGGACTCTGGCCATTTGCGGCAGGGCTTGGCTCCCAGGCACGGATGGCGTTGGCCTGACCCTGCTCCTCCTACCAGTACTGCTGCCACCGACCTGCCCACTAGCCACATTGCTCACCACGGTCCTCGGTCTGGCTCCCAGGGTGGACCCAGACGGCCGGACCACCCCTTGCGCTGGGGCTGGGGCCAGTGATGACGTGGTGGTGGTCGCGGCGGTGGTGGTGGTTGCGGCGGTGGTGGTGGCCGCAACGACCGTGGGAGTGGCCGCAACAACCGTGGCAGTGGCCGCAACGACTGTGGCAGTGGCCGCAACGACTGTGGCAGGAGGGGGCTGTGAGTGGTCAGCAGCCCTGGATGATGGGTTGGTGGGTAGGAGGGGCCCTGGGGAGCGGTTGTGCCCTGCCACTCCAGATGGGCCTGCTGGGTGGTCCGTGTCCGAAGAGGTGTCCAGATCCTCTACATCCGTGAGTCCAAGTCGGGGGCTTGCAGGCTGGCTGTGCTGGCTGCTGTCTCCCTCTCCAGCATCCAGCAGTTCGGCACCTGTGGGGAGAATGAGATATGTTATTGTGTTGCACCTAGCAAAGTATGTATTGGTTGTCTGACATTCACAGTTCGTGCACTGTCGTGCACAGGTTTCCCAGAGGCGTGTGTGTGGATGTATGATTTGTGTATGCGTGAGCTAGGCAATGGAACTGTGTGATGTGGACATGTGGCATGGGACGGATTGGCAATGCCGATGGGTGTGTGTTGCTGTACTCCTACATTCTGTGGCTCGGGTGTATGCGGGCTCCAGGCCCATCGACGATGTTGGGTTGAACTATGGTTTTGGGGTTCAAATGGAACGCTTAGAAACGCTGATGGCAAAAGGGGGTACAGCCCCCCGAAACGCTTTTGAGGTGAACTATGGTTTTGGGGTTCAAATGGGACGCTTAGAAACGCTGATGGCAAAAGGGGGTACAGCCCCCTGAAACGCTTTTGAGGTGAACTATGGTTCTGGGGTTCAAATGGAACGCTTAGAAACGCTGATGGCAAAAGGGGGTACAGCCCCCTGAAACGCTTTTGAGGTGAGATATGGTTTTGGGGTACATACTGTGAGCTATGGGTGCAGAACGTGACATGTGTTGTGGCAACATGACAGTGCATAGTCAAAGGTGTGTGTATGTCTGACATACCCGGCATATCTGCTGACTGTTATCATTTATGGACATTACATTGGACGCATTGTTGTGAGTGAGTGATGGTTGTGTACCACACGACGTATTGCAGATGGGCCAAATCCTTGGTGTGCGTGCTGCCCTCGAACATGTGCTTCAATGCAGTGCTCTTGGGGGTGTTGACTATATTATGTGTGTTGTTACTCACAGTGTGACGTGCGCTTCAGTCACTTCAGGCACATGATTTGTCATGGGCATGTTTCTTTGCGTAACTACTGTATGGGGACCAGCTGTTCGGATGACATACCTTACATGTCACTGGGTCTGACAGATGAGATGGATGATATGTTGGATGTGCATTGTGTGCCTGTGTGTTTAATGGGTCCAGTGGTGTTTGTGTGCACTATTGTGGTTCCACGCTGTTACTTCTAGTGAGGTTTGTCTTACATGGGCGTAGTTGTACGATGTGTGGGTGACAGGCAGTAAGGACTACATGGACTAGACTTCGATGGTGTTGCTGATGTGTGTGATGGGTGGCACAGTGCCTGCCGTGTGGGTCTGTACTCAGTGGGACTTGTGCATGCAGACGTGGCTCCTTGGCTGTTGCTGTATCTGTGATAGGTCATGTGGGGTATGACTCTGTAGTTCATGTCTGTGTGCACATTGGTCACATGGTTGTGCCAGGGAGCAGTGCTGCGTGTTCCTCTGCTACGTGACATGTCCCATGTGTCAGTCGTAATACAGTCCTCATGCCTACAGACACCCCGCCCTGTACAGTTTCCCACCTACAGGTTGTTTTTGAGTGCGCAATGCAATGGATGCCACATGGTTATGGGCGGGAGGGGTGCTCCATGTTGCTGGTCTGTGGGAGTGGGGGCGGTGTTGTGAGTTGTGGTGATGGCTGGACACCCACAGAAACCCTTTAATGTGGGGTGAGATGTCTAACTGTCAGCTGACGGTGTGCACTGCAGTGGCTGACACATGGGTGTGGGTGTGGGCTGTGCTCCACCTTGATGCGCTGTGGGACTAGGGGCCTGGTGGTTGTTGGACTTTAGCTGTCCCCCCTCCGACCCACTGACTTTGTGTTGCGGCTACTTACCTGTTACTTGTCGGCTGGTGCAGCTATGGCGGACACATGGGTGTGGGGGGTGCTCCTCCTTGCTGTGGGATTAGGGGCCTGGTGGGTGTTGTACTTCAGCTGTCCCCCCTCCCACCCACTGCCTTTGTGTTGCGGCTACTTACCGGTTACTTGTCGGCTGGTGCAGCTATGGCGGACACATGGGTGTGGGGGGTGCTCCTCCTTGCTGGTCTGTGGGACTGGGGGCCTGGTGTGTGTTGTACTTCAGCTGTGCCCCCTCCCACACACTGCCTTTGTGTTGCGGCTACTTACCTGTTACTTGTCGGTTAGTGCAGCTATGGCTGACACATGGGTGTGGGGGGTGCTCCTTGTGGCGCTTCTGGAGTACAAGGGGACCTGGTGGTAGTTGCGGTGCTGGCTGACTGTACACATGCCCCCATGGTTTTGTTAGTTGGTAGGTTTGGGATGAGTGTGTGGTGGTGTCTGTTGCATGTGTGAGTGATGTCTTGTGTATTGTGTACTGGACATGGGGGTGTTTGTCCCTCGGAGCTATGGCATGGTGGTAGTGCATGTGAGTACATAGCGGTGTGCTGGTATACATTTGTTTGTACTTACCAGCCTCCACTCCCCCTGGTAATCCTGTGAGGATCTCCGGATGTATGATGACTCGTACCTTCTCCTCCCACGCTTTGAAGGTCTTGAAAAGCACGGGATTCCCTCCGCCAGTCCTGTCAGCCAGCTCTCGATTTTTGCTCTCCTTCTTCTTGACCACGCTTTTGAGGTCGTTCCACCTTTTGTTAATTTCTCCTCTGTTGCGTGGAACGTTCCCGACTGCATTGACCTGGTCTACGATCCTGTTCCACAACCGGTTTCTGGTGGCTAGTGGTGTCTGCTGGACCTGGTTGCCATAGATTTGTGGGTGCACCTTGACGATCTCGTCGACCATGACCGTCAGCTCAGTGGAAGTGAATTTGGGCATTCTGTGTGACGCCATGGTGTTTGTGGTGCTGGTGCGGTGTGTGGTGTGTGATGTGCAGGGGGTTTGTGGTGCCGGTGATTGGTGGTGCTGGTGGTGCTGGTGCTGGTGCTGGTGGTGGTGGTGGTGGGTGTGATGGGTGCGTATCTGTGGTGTGCTGCTGTCCTTGCTGTGTCACTGTGTCCTCTCCTCTCTGCTTTGCTTTGTAATGTTGCAAGTGGTTGTGGTCTGTGAAGGGGCTGCTTTTGTACTTACCTATGTGGGTGTGTCATGATGGTCTGTTGTTTTCAGGTGTGTTGTGGCTGGTGTTCTGGGCTTTGTAGTTTATTTGTTTGTCCAGGGGGGGTGTGTTTTCGGGATGTGTACTGTGTTTGTGTATTTGTGCGTGGGTTGCTGTGTGGACTTGTTGGCCATGTTGTGTGCGTTTGTTTGGGTCCGCGGATGATTTCTGTGCAGGGACGTGGCCGCCAGGGGTTCCGCCGTGTCCATTTTCATCAGTGTTGTTTACGCTGGCGGGCGGTGTATTTGTGTGTTTTTCGCGCTCATGTCGGTGCGATCGTAATTTCACGGGCGGTGTCTCGGTCGTCAGGGCGGGCGGTTTTGGGTTGTCGTGCGTATTTCCGTCCGTGGCGGGAGGATGGACTTCGACTCGGACATGGGCGGGCGGTATTTTTTGCGTTTTTACCGCCGTCGGCGGTTTTCGGCTCGCGGCATCGTAATTGCTCGGTCGGTATTCAGACGGTGTAGGCGGGCGGATTTTTACCGCTATGATAGATGGCGGATTTTATACCGCCCGGTATCCTAATGGGCCCCTAAGATTTTATATTGTTAATTGTGGTAAATAATTTATGATTAAATAGTTATTAATTGATTGTTAATTATTAATAATTAATTGGTAAATATCTTAATTGTGTTATTTTTTTAGGAGCGGGTTGTGGGTTTATAGGGGAGTAGGGTGGGAAGTAATTTAATAAATATTAAATTTATATTTTTAATTATTTGATATTTATGTATTTAAAATGTTATACTGTTAAGTATGATAAATAATTTATTGTTAATTATTTATTAATTGGTTATTAAAAATTATTAATTAACTATTCATTATGTTATTTGTGTCATTTTTTAAGAGTGGGTTGTGGGTTGATAGGGGAGTAGGCTGGGAAGTAATTTAATTTTAATATATTTTTTAAAAACTTTTATTATAATACTTATTTTAAGTTGTTTTATAGTGTTAATAGTGTGAATTAATTTATTATTGATTGTTTTTAAATTGCTTGTTAATTTTAATTAATTAATTATAAATTAATTATGTTAATAGTGTTATGTTTTACAATATTGGTGGTGTCATTTATAGGGCAATATAGTGGGAGGTAATTTTTTTTAATGAATTAATTGTTTGTTAATTAATTTTAAATATTTTGCTTGAGTGGGAATAGTAAATTATTCTCCTATGCAATCCAACACTTTCCCTACTGTTGCACTTGCTGGAGCGGGAATAGTAATTTTTACCCCTCCGCTATCCAACACTTTCCCTACTGTTGTACTTGCTGGAGTGGGAATAGTAATTTTATCCCCTCTGCTATTCAACACTTTCACAACTGTTGCACTCGCTGGAGTGTGAATAGTAAAATATTCCCCTCCGCTATCCAACGCTTTCCCTACTGTTGCACTCGCTGGAGTGGGAATAGTAATTTTATCCCCTCTGCTATTCAACACTTTCACAACTGTTGCACTCGCTGGAGTGGGAATAGTAATTTTATCCCCTACGCTATCCAACACTTTCTCTACTGTTGCACTCGCTGGAGTAGGAATAGTAATTGTTATCCCCTCCGCTATCCAACACTTTCCTCTAATGTTGCACTCCCTGGAGTGGGAATAGTAAATTATTCCCCTCCGCTATCCAACACTTTCTCTACTGTTGCACTCGCTGGAGTGGGAATAGTAAATTATTCCCCTCCGCTATCCAACACTTTCCCTACTGTTGCACTCGCTGGAGTGGGAATAGTAAATTATTCCCCTCCGCTATCCAACACTTTCTCTACTGTTGCACTCGCTGGAGTGGGAATAGTAAATTATTCACCTCCGCTATCCAACACTTTCTCTACTGTTGCACTCGCTGGAGTGGGAATAGTAAATTATTCCCCTCCGCTATCCAACACTTTCCCTACTGTTGCACTCCCTGGAGTGGGAATAGTAAATTATTCACCTCCGCTATCCAACACTTTCTCTACTGTTGCACTCGCTGGAGTGGGAATAGTAAATTATTCCCCTCCGATATCCAACACTTTCCTTACTGTTGCACTCCCTGGAGTGGGAATAGTAAATTATTCACCTCCGCTATCCAACACTTTCCCTACTGTTGCTACTCTGCTGGAGTGGGAATAGTAAATTATTCCCCTCCGCTATCCAACACTTTCCCTACTGTTGCACTCGCTGGAGTGGGAATAGTAAATTATTCACCCTCCGCTATCCAACACTTTCCCCACTGTTGCACTCCCTGGAGTGGGAATAGTAAATTATTCACCTCCGCTATCCAACACTTTCTCTACTGTTGCACTCGCTGGAGTAGGAATAGTAATTGTTAACCCTCCGCTATCCAACACTTTCCCTACTGTTGCACTCTCTGGAGTGGGAATAGTGAATTATTCCCCTCCGATATCCAACACTTTCCCTACTGTTGCACTCCCTGGAGTGGGAATAGTAAATTATTCCCCTCCGCTATCCAACACTTTCCCTACTGTTGCACTCCCTGGAGTGGGAATAGTAAATTATTCCCCTCCGCTATCCAACACTTTCCCTACTGTTGCACTCTCTGGAGTGGGAATAGTAAATTATTCCCCTCCGCTATCCAACACTTTCCCTACTGTTGCACTCGCTGGAGTGGGAATAGTAAATTATTCCCCTCCGCTATCCAACACTTTCCCTACTGTTGCACTCTGCTGGAGTGGGAATAGTAAATTATTACCCCTCCGCTATCCAACACTTTCCCTACTGTTGCACTCGCTGGAGTGGGAATAGTAAATTATTCCCCTCCGCTATCCAACACTTTCCCTACTGTTGCACTCGCTGGAGTGGGAATAGTACATTATTCCCCTTTGTTATCCAACATTTTCCCTACTGTAGCATTTTCTGGAGTGGGAATAGTGAATTATTCCCCTTTGCTATCCAAAACTTTCCCTACTGTTGCACTCGCTGGAGTGGGAATAGTAATTGTTACCCCTTTGTTATCCAACATTTTCCCTACTGTAGCACTTGCTGGAGTGGGAATAGTAATTGTTACCCCTTTGTTATCCAACATTTTCCCTACTGTTGCACTCTCTGGAGTGGGAATAGTAATTTTATCCCCTCCGCTATCCAACATTTTCCCTACTGTTACTGTTAATGTAGTGTCAAATGTAATTGTAAAAGATTAAAAATATTTTAAATTATTATATATATTTTATTTTTATTTCCATTTTACTGGTATATGTATATATATGTATTTATTATTTTTAATATGTTTCTAACATTTTATAATTTATTATAATAATTATTTATTAATATTATTAAGTAAATTTATATATTATATTTTATATATATGTATGTGTAATTTGTATTAATATATTTATAATTTTAAACATTTTCTAATAATTCTAACTTAGAGGGTCATTGCAACGGAAAAAGGGACCGCCCGCCATATGTGCGGCAGTCCCGCAATACAAATTACGATGCGCCTGCCACACTGGCGGGCGCATCCCGCATTGTTCACATTGCGGTGGGCGGTGCTGTCAGCAGCACCCGCCACAATGTGAAAAAGGCATGTTGTGCATTTGCATGCACAACGTGACAGACACCGCGCGGTGCCTGCCACCTTGTGCATGCAAATGCAGGGGGGTACCATAGGTACCCCCCATGTGAACCCCACGCAAAACCCTGGGGGCCCGCAACGGGCCCCCAGAAGCAAAGACCGCATGCCTTTCCATGGCGGCAATGCGGCCATGGAAAGGCTGCTTTCCGCCACCATCCTAATATGGATGGCGGTGTCTTGCAGACACCGCCACCATGTTAGAGCCCTTTTCCGCCCGGTCCCCTGTTAGACCGGCCGAAAACCGGCAGACGGTCTTTCCGCCCGCCGGGGTCCCCCCGCCATCATAATATGGCGGGGGGAAATGGAATGCAGGCAGTAAAAAATAGCGGGCGGATCGCCACCGCCATACGGGCAGTGGCGATCCGCCTGCTATTATAATGACCCCCTATGTTTTTTTAATTATATGTATTATTTACATTATTTTACATTATTTTTTACACATTTTAAAAAAACAATATTTTTAACAACAATATTTTTTTTGTCAATATTTTTGTACTTACCATTATGTAGATAGGACTTTGATATTCTGGACAACGATATTTTTGTCACGATATTTTTGTACCTCGATATTTTCGTTGTCGATATTCTGTCAGTGATCCATTGTGGTGCAAGGTTTGGATTTGGAGGATGTTGAGCGTTGTGGGTTTGGTAGTAGATACCAGACGAATAAAGAGGTTTTAAAAAATATTCTATTATTCATAGACCAAAGGTGCTTTACAATGGTTTTGTAGAGAACAAGAGTTTGTTTTCCTTTGTAAGTTAAGGACAGTTGTTTTGGAAGATGAGATGAAGTGTGATTCATGTCTGATGCAAATAAGCTCTTGGTTGAAGCGTCTCTTTACTTCCTTTCAAGGTATTCTGGGACGGACCAGGTGGTGCGGCTGCCTCCTCGGAGGAATAAACAAGATAACCATCAGGTAACGTTTCCTAGTGCCTTCTGTTTCCTTTTCTTCTATTTCTTGTCAAGTCTCTCTCTGTGTCTCTCTCTGTGTCTCTGTTTTTTATCTCTCTTCAGCTTCAAGAATTTGACTCCCTCTCCAGACCATTCTCTAGCTATATAGCTTATGATCTTAAAAAAATAAAATAAAACAAATACATGGCTTTTACGTAGTCCTCTTCCTTATTTGTTTTTATGCTAGCTGTTTTAAGCGTGTTTCCTTACAAATGTTGGTATACTCCAGGGTCAGGCTAATTATCTCCAGTTTCATAAATTGTGTGATGTTTTTGTTATAATTAATCTACTTGGTACAACCCTCCTTTCCCCCTTTGTCCTGCCACATTTGGAATGACCTAACATCTGTTGGCCTGAAGGTTTGGAAGCTCAATCAATCAATCAATCAGGGGCTTGTAAAGTATGCTACTCACCTGTGACGGTCTCAAGGCGCGGGGGGGTGCAGCCCTGGGTCAGCCGAAAAGCAAGGTCTTGAGGCTCTTCCTGAAGGTGTGAAGGGTAGGGGAGCGTCTGATGTTGACTGGGAGCTCGTTCCAGGCCTTGGCTGCAATGTAGGAGAAGACTCTTCCACCTGCTCTGGTTCTGAGGATGCGCGGGGTCTCTGCTAAGGCGAGGTCAGTGGAGAGGAGGTTACTTTTGGGTACGTGGAAAGAAATTCTTTCGGTGAGGTATTTGGGTCCGATGTTCTGGAGGGATTTGTAAGTGTGGGTGTGTAGCTTAAAGGTAACTCTCTTCTCGACCGGGAGCCAGTGGAGGTCTCGCAGGTGTTGGGTGGTGCCGAGGATGAGTCTGGCTGCGGTGTTCTGGATGGTTTGGAGTTTGTATAGCAGGGATTTGTTGATTCCAGCGTAGAGGACGTTTCCGTAGTCCAGTCTGCTCGTTATGAGTGCGTGGGTGACGGTCTTTCTGGCTTTGGGGGGGGATCCACTTGAAGGTCTTGAAGGATGCGGAGGGAGTTGAAACAGGTGGAGGCGACGGCGTTGATCTGGCGAGTCATGGTGAGGGAGGAGTCTATAATGAGGCTCAGGTTTCGGACGTGGTCCATCGGGGTGGGTTGGTTTTCGAGGGCGGAGGGCCACCAGGTGTTGTCCCAAGTGGAGGGAGAGTGTCCATGGATGAGGACCTCAGTCTTCTCCGAGTTGAGCTTTAGGCAGCTGTTGCTCATCCAGGCTGCGACGTCTTTCATTCCTTCCTGCAAGCTGAGTCTGGTGTCTTCGGGGTTCTCCGTGAGGGAGAGGATGAGCTGGGTGTCGTCAGCGTAGGATACTATGCTGAGCCCGTGCTGTCTGATGATGGTGGCGAGGGAGGCCATGTAGATGTTGAAGAGCGTGGGGCTGAGCGATGATCCTTGGGATACTCCGCAGTTGATCTCTGTGGGTTCGGAGAGGAAGGGTTGGAGTCTGATCCTTGGGGTTCTGCCTGCGAGAAAGGAGCGGATCCAGTGGAGGGTGGTTCCCCGTATGCCGGCGTCGTGGAGTCTGGCTGCAAGAGTGCGGTGGGAGATGGTGTCAAAGCCTGCTGGGAGGTCTAGCAGGATGAGGTCTGCGGTGTTGCCCTGGTCGAGCAGCCTGCGGATGTCGTCGGTGGCGGCGAGGAGGGCGGTCTCGGTCCTGTGGTTGCTGCGGAATCTGGACTTGGAGGAGTCTAGGATGGCGTTCTCGTTGATGAAAGAGGTCAGCTGGGCATTGACGAATTTCTCGGTGACTTTGGCTGCGAAGAAAGGAGATGGGCCAGTAGTTTTTCAGGTCAGTCGGGTCCACCGAGGGTTTCTTGAGGAGGGGCTTGACCTCAGCCCGCTTCCAGCCGTTGGGGAAGATGCCAGATTCGAAAGTGGCATTGATTGTGCGGTGTAGTTCGGGTGCAATGGTGGTGGCGACTCTGTGGAAGATGTGCGGTGGGCAGGGGTCCATGGGGGCTCCTGAGTGAGTGCTCTTCATGGTCGTGGTGGTGTCTTCAGTGGTGACCGGTGTCCAGGCGGTGATGGTGGGCTTAGATGTCGTTGCTGGAGGGGAGGGTGGTGTCTGGAGTCCATTCGCTGAAGTTGTCAGGGAGGGCTTTAATTTTCAGGTGGAAGTAAGAGCCGAGCTTGTTCCAGAGGCCCTGGGACAGTGTGATGTCCGTTGCTTCGTTGGGGGGTTTGGTGAACTGCTGGATGATGTTGAAGAGTTCCTTTGGGTTGCTGGCGTTGGTGAGTATTTTGTTCCGGATGAAGGTCCTCTTGGTGGCTCTTATGAGTTGGTGGTATTCTGTCATGGCTTGTGCTTGTAGGTGGTCTGGTCTTCGCTGGTTTTGCTGTTTCTCCAACGTTTCTCGAGACGTCTGGATTCTTGGAGGTCAGTGGTGAACCAGGCAGCCTTCAGGGGGCTTTGGCTGTCGGTGTGGTGGAGGGGTGCGAGTTTTTCTGCGCAGCTGGTGATCCAACGGTGTAGTTCCGTGGCTGCAGAGTTGGCGTCGGTCGTGGCAGCGGGGGGGTTTGAGGATGAGGGTGGAGTTGAGGTGCTCCTCTGTGATCTTGCTCCAGTTCCTTCGAGGCGGGCGTGAGGCAGGCTTGTGTGCGGTGGTGGTGCTGAAAGAGAAGTGTATGCAGTGGTGATCTGTCCAGAGAGGCTGCGAGGTGTGGCTGAAGTGGAAGTTGGTCCCTCCTGCGAAGATGGGGGTCGAGGGTTTGTCCAGCCTTGTGGGTGGGGGTGGTGATGAGCTGCTTCAGTCCGAGGTTGGCGAGATTGTCCAAGAGGGCGGTGGAGTCGGGGTCGCTGCGGTTGTCGAGGTGGAAGTTCAGGTCTTGGATTAGTATGTAGTCCGTGGAAGCGATGGCGTGGGGTGCGATGAGGTCGGCAATGGCGGTGGTGAAAGGAGCGCGAGGCCCAGGGGGTCTGTAAGCGAGGGTGCCACGTAGCGTGGTACTGGGGCTGGTCAGGATCTGGAAGTGGAGGGGTTTGTTGTTGGAGAGGGAGTCGCTCATGCTGGAGGTGGCGAGTCAGAGGGAGCTCTTGTGTGCGAGGCCGAGTCCTCCTCCAGGGCGGTGGGGGCGGTCCTTCCTCTGGATCTTGTAGCCATCGGGAATGGCGGTGGTGATGTTGGGGCAGAGTTGGCATTTGTCCAGGTTTCCGTGAAGAAGGCAACATCTGGTGAGAGGGTGTCGAGGAGGTCCCAGATCTCTACGGCGTGTCTGTGCAGGGCACGCACGTTGAGGAGGATGCACTTCAGGGCTTCGGTGGAGCGGGCCTCCGGCATGGGTGCTGAGGCCGTGGGTGTGATGTGGATGGTGAAGGAATGTCGGCAGTGTCAGCAGGAGAATTGGCTTTGGGTGGTGTTCGGCGACGACAGCTGGCAGCTGTTGTTCCTTCCGGGATTGAGTGTGAGAAGGGCAGCTGGCTCGTAGCGGTGGAAGGTGGGAGATTCAGGGTCCCTGGCGCTGGTCGCGGTCGGGTCACAGACGGGCGCAAATGGGCTTGCCTTTGGCGTGCCCTTGGCACGCCAGCGGCACGCCTGCTGCGCGCGACAGCCATTAAATAGGGGAAGGTGGGGGGAAGTGCAGTTGGGAGGCGGGAGTGGGAAAAGAGGCTGGGGGGGCCGTGGGGGCAGCAGCGGGGAAGAACGGGCGTGAACAGGAATGGAGGCGGGGGAGCTCAGGGGCCAGAAAGCGTAGAGGCAGCAGAAGGCTATGAGCAAGAAATAAGGAAACTAGAAATGAAGCAGAATAAGAAATAAGGCAAAAAAGGAGAGCAGAAGCTAATAAAGAACTGTTGAACTCTGCCAGTGTATTCTTTTCGTAACAGTTTTCTTCTTTCTGCCTCTTACTTTAGGGCTCTTACAAATACTAAGGTTTATCTGGCAAAGCGTGTCGCCACATATGGTCGTTGTAGCAGTGGCCAGCCACCCCATGTTCCCGCAAACCTCCCCCATCAATTTTTGAGATCCCACTAACCCTGGCACCCACCTGATGTAGCCACATTCCTCAAGGAGTATGAATGTGGTGGGATCCTAGCGCAGCTCTAGTCCCTTTTTGGGTTGGAAGGCACTGGGCCATGAGCACGCTTCCGTCCCGTGTTCGCCAGCAGTCCCATGACCGTCAGTCTGTTGATTCTGCGTCCTTCCTCTCTGGATCTGACTTCCACCCCTTTGCTTCCTCCCAGCCTGCCCTTTCCTGTCCTGTTTGTCACTTCCAGGGCCACACTGGGCCTCTTTAAAGAAGAGTGGAAGATAGCCTCTTTTTCCTTATTCCTCTGGTTTTCTATAGTATTTGTCTTTTCTTATCCCATTTTAGTTTCCTTTCCCGTTATGCTGCTTTTTTTTCCTTTTTCAGGTGTTGCAGTGTCTGGGTCCTGTCATAGGAGTGTGACAAGTTCCAGGCCACCAGGTAATTTGAGGGCTCAGACATAGGTTACCCACCACATCGTAAACTCAATCCTCAGCAACACAATTCACAATAACACAGAGTTTGGCCCATAGAAACTCTACAATTTAATCACAATCATAAGGGCCTCCGTATGAGCTAAAAGAGACTCAGATAACTAGAGATGGAAAGCCACTCCTTCATGATGACCTGTAATAAAGAAGTGCCTAGCTAATAATATTCACACAATATTCATAAAATCATCAATAAGTAAGGACAAACACATGGAATAGTTATCAAGTAATCTTTATCTAAACTTGAAGATTGAATGGTCAAAGCACAAAAATGCATTAGAATCATTTAATAACGGTTATTCTTTTGTATACAGGTAAATCACAGCAGATCACAGCTCAGACAAAATACATCGTCAAATAACACCTATTGAGGAAGGAAGAGAGAAAAAGAGAGAAAACACATTGCAAAAAAGAATATGCAATTTGGAATCATAGAAACCAAGAATCGGTTGTAGATTTATCAGAACCAGGACACGAGATGGACCCAGTAGAACGCTAGAGCACAGCGTGCAATAGCCGGAGTCATAAATTCTTCAGCTGAAAGATTTGACCTGCTCAACTTCACCAGCTGGTAAAGTGCGGAGGTAATCAGAAGATTTCAGTTCAGGGAAAAATCAGAGTTCAGACCGACAGCATGTCAGGCCCAGGATTTGCAAGGGAAAATAGCAGCGTGCCGTCCTTTTCCCACGGGGCAATTATACCTCCAAACGTTTTCAGTTCCTGCCAACAAAATAACTTTTACGTAGTTTGCAGGATTTCCATTGGTCAAAATCCATGGTGCAACCGTGGTGTGATCGTTCTCTAACCCAATTCGTCCGGAATCCATATGTAATACCTTTGTTCAGTGTTCACTGTTCTTTAAGAATGTGCAATATCACTTCTCTTCGGAAATAGGAAATACATTTGCAACTCAACGTGTCCACTCCACACGCTCTCTTCTGAGCTTGCAACAAAGTCAATACAGTTTTATTCTAACAGAAAGGATGTCCTTTTTTCAAACTGTAGGACAGAAACTTCAGCGATAATACTCGTAGCTACAGTGCAATCAGGACAACATTTTTAGTCTATTCGAAGGAAATGATGAAAGACAAAATAGATTTTTGAGGCCTACATGGAAAACCACTAAATCACTATTTTCTAAAGAAAAAACGTTCTAATATTGAAAACATTAAAGAAATAGAGATGCATAAGAAATAATATAAAAACACCATTTCATTATACTTATAAGCATAGCCTAATGACGTTTCATTAACAAACGAGCAAGCACTTTCTCTCGGATTTACATCTCAAAGAAAACATAAGCAGGAGTCATTTTACTTGAGCATTTTCATAATCATATTTTGTTTTAAAACTACAGACTGCATTATTACATTTCACATTATTTCCATAGCACATTAGTAGGTTTCTCTCTCTGTCATGAATGACTTAATCTCAAACCAGTTTGTGACCCTTCTGCATGCTTTTACGATGCAGTTTTAAACTCTCACGTGTTTCACGAGGCACACTGTTAGTCATGTTTCTTAAGTATGTATTATGTATTAGTTTCACACCCAATGAGTAGGAATTGATCGAGCAAAACATTCTTAATAAAATAATCACGCTCCACCAGTGGCATTTAAAGCAGTGATTACAACAAGGCAGATTCCTTTGTTCAATGAAATGTCCCTTCATGGATCCCTGAAATAAGGAATAGAAGAGTCCTTTAAATGGGCGGGGCGTACACAACATCTGATAATTCATTAAAGGAGGTACAAACACCTACTGTGATGCCAGTCGTCATCACAGAAAGAGTAAATTGTTGGTGTTGGATGCTTCTGAGAATCTGTGTCATGATGCATGTGTAACTTGTGTTTCTTTCTTCAGTATTCACTACTTTTGTTCTCACGACCTTGAGTTTCAGTGGTCCCAAGTTCCCTGTCTATTCAGTATCCATGAACTGTTTCACCCCCCTTGGAGTGCAACTTAAACTTATTTCTTACCTCATTTCTGAAAATGTTTTCTCTCTGCAAAGAATGAGGTCATAAATATTATTTCTTTGTGTTCATTTATAATTTCTAACTCTATTTTTACAGGTCACTGAAGCAACAAAAAGAAAAAGAAATGTTGTAATGTTGGAAAAAATTTCAAAAAGGGTTATTTTGAGGAAAGTAGAAACATTCTAGATCTCTAAAGAAGAAACTAGTTCTATGCGCCAGGAATGGTGAGGAATTTGGTGTGGAAGAAACTGCTGAATGTGAAAGTGATTTATCGACTTTCTTACAATCATTATTTGTTGTCAAACCCTTGAAGTACAATGACCAGGAACATTTACCAAGTGTCAGTTATTGGGATTGAATAACTTCTGAAATAATAACTGTACCCGCAAGTAAATTGAAAATCTACTGCAACTACGAATTATAAGAATATTTTCACTTAAAGGAAACATTTCAAGATTGGTCGAGCAAAGAACATTGGCAACAACTGATCCTCACACAGAGCACTTGGGAATAATCAGTGTTGCAAATTCTGTCTGATGGTTTATGAGAAATGCCATGGAGACCTAAGCCTCTCCCAGCAAATCAGTATCCGTAGACGTGACGTGATGTGACAGAACTGTCAGGAAGGCTAATAACCTCAGTTTACAAGAGCAAGCTTATGTCTCCATCTCCTGTGATTCAGAGGAGAGAAATCATTGTTTTTAAAAAATAACTGAAAATGTTCTTTTCAGATGTCATTACAGGAAAGACACTGGATTAACATCTACAATATAGAAAGATTTTTCCCACCAACTCTGTCTCTTGGGTTGATCTATGTTGTTTCCAAGTGTGCCAGACCTCCAAAGTTAATGGTGTACCTTTTTGGGCCTCACCGGAATAGGAAGCTTAAAAAGGGCCAGTGTTACACTATTGATAATTCGTAAATCTACCCTAGCATATTTTAATCCCTGTTCATTACTTGTATAAAAATGTACCTCACATGTAAATACTAATACCCAAAGACCTTATCAGTGCTTTTAAAACTCCTAAATTAAATGCGATAAACTGCAGTCAGAATGAGCTTAATTCTAATTGAGAGAATCCTTGTGGGCATAACTTGGAGAACATGAATCCATGAGGGGCATCTTAATAAAAACAAGGGGCCCCTCAGTGAAAGTTTATAAGACAAGTTAGATAGGCTGGCTTCAAAGGTAAGAACATTGATCTCCAAATAAAAGCTATAATTAGTTAAATGCAAATGTGAAGAAGGGCTTCTGCAGTGCAGTTTAGAAGTTAATGTTGAGTGTTAACATAAACAAGTACAGACTCCGGAATCAGATTCAGTCTTAAGATGGCATGTATCCAGGAACAGACCCAACTTGGAGATACAAACAACTCGAATAAGAGCAATGAATGTGAGAACAGCTTTAGTTATCAATCCCACCTCACTAAACACAAGAGAACTCACACTGGACAAAAACCCTATCAGTGTCCTGAATGCCAGAAAGGCTTCAGTCGGAAAAACGATCTCATTCAACATGTGAGAATCCACACTGGGTGCAAACCTTATCAGTGCTCTGAATACCAAAGAAGCTTTAGTTCTTTGGGCAGTCTCACTCGACACAAGAGAATCCACACTGGGCTAAAACCTTATCAGTGCACTAAATGCCGGAAGTGCTTTCGTCAGAAAGACCATCTCATTCGACACGAGGGAACTCATACTGGGCTCAAACCGTATCAGTGTTCTGAATGCTGGAAAAGCTTCAGTCGGAAATCTACTCTCTCACAACATGCGGTAACTCACACTGGGCAAAAACCTTATCAGTGCTCTGAATGCTGGAAAAGCTTCAGTCAGAAATCCAGCCTTAGTTTACATGAAAGGACCCACAATGGGCATAAACCGTATCAGTGCTCTGAATGCTGTAAAAGCTTCAGTCAGAAATCCAGCCTTACTTTACATGAAAGGACCCACACTGGGCGTAAACCGTATCAGTGCTCTGAATGCTGGAAAAGCTTCAGTCGGAAAATAACTCTCACTCACCATGAGAGCACTCACACTGGGCAAAAACCTTATCAATGCAATGAATGCCGGAAAAGCTTCAGCGAGAGAACCAATTTAATTCAACATGAGAGAACTCATACTGGGCAAAAACCTTTTCAGTGCTCGGAATGCAGGAAAAGCTTCAGTCGGAAATCTGGTCTCGCTCGTCATGAGAGAACTCACACTGGACTAAAACCGTATCAGTGCTCTGAATGCTGGAAAAGCTTCAGTGAGAAATCTGTTCTTGCTTGTCATGAGAGAACTCACACTGGACTAAAACCGTATCAGTGCTCTGAATGCTGGAAAAGCTTCAGTCAGAAATCTGGTCTCGCTCGTCATGAGAGAACTCACACTGGACTAAAACCGTATCAGTGCTCTGAATGCTGGAAAAGCTTCAGTCAGAAATCTGGTCTCGCTCAGTCATGAAAGAACTCACACTGGACTAAAACCGTATCAGTGCTCTGAATGCTGGAAAAGGCTTCAGTCAGAAATATGATCTCGCTCGCCATGAGAAAACTCACACTGGACTAAAACATTATCAGTGCTCTGAATGCTTGAAAAGCTTCAGTCAGAAATCTGGTCTCACTCAACATGAGAGAACACACACTGGACTAAAACCATATAAGTGCTCAGAGTGCCAACAAAGCTTCAGTCGTAAGGCCAGTCTCATTCAACATGAGCGCATACACACTGGGCAAAAACCTTATCAGTGCTCTGAATGCTGGAAAAGCTTCAGTCAGAAATCTGGTCTCGCTCAACATGAGAAAACTCACACTGGGCAAAACCTTGTCATTGGTCTAAATGCCTGGGAAGCATCTGCTGGAGACTCAGTTTGATTCAACATGAGAAAATCCACAGCGAGAGAAAAAATTATCAGTGCTCTCAGTGTGACAAAAACTTCAGTTATAAAAGCAACCTCTACATGACAGAGACAATGTGGGAGAGTAAAAGTTGCTCTGAGGAGGAGCTTTCAGCATTTCAAAACCTTCACATGAAGCAGCCACAAAGACATCAATCAATTTATCGTCCAACAAACTGTTTACTGAGAAAAGCGCACAGCGAGGGATAGAAATTTGTGAATTAAGCTCATTCCTTAGTGACTATTTGTGGCCTCATTCCATTCAGTGTATTTTGCTCCCTGAGTGTTAATAAGCCATGGCTCCAACCCACAAGGTCAAGTCGATTCTGAACTTTGAGGCCACGCCGCTAGGATCTGGAATCCAAGTAACCTCAGACTGTTTGCAGCCTTAATGAGCCTCACCAGGAAGCTGCAGCAGGAGTCCCTTTGTCATAGGTCTCTATGGGACCAACGTCTGTTCATACCTGTGCAATTTGCGACTGATTAATGAAAAAAATTAAAAGTGATGGAAGGACTGGTCATTAATCTCAGCAACATTCCACCACATCATTCTCCAGTCTCTGTGCCACTAAAGACAAGGCCAGCCATATGCAAACCATTCTTGGCTCCACCCTAGATAGTCCTAATGACTTCTGTTCCAAGGGGACACAGCCTCGTATTACAAAGATCCACTTTAGCGGCCTCTTTCCATGTCCTTTTTTGTTACAAATGGTACCTGCTTCTCATCTGCTGAGGACAGTTTCACGAGCTTTATAATCACATCAGATACATCCAAGAGAGTCTCACAGATAATCTGAGCTTGTACATTTTATAGTCCTACTAAAGATACAACAAAATGCAATTCACAAACTACGTGCGGTCGTTCTGCCTCTCCTATCTTTTTCTGTGTGGAGTTGTCTGCCCCGACTTCACAGTTTCCGCACACGTTAGTATAGTTTTTAGTAGTAAATGTGGGAGGGACAGAGGGAGTGGCTCTAAAATGGGAAATACTTTTGAATAAAGGGGAGGGGTTAAGGCAGGAGTAAGGAGGAGTATAGGGAGTGGTTTAGGGAAGGACAGGCACTCACCCACTAAAGAGTAAGCCCATTGCTGTTTACAAACCACAACTCTAAAGTCACTAAGCCGTAATGTACCTAAAACAATCGTAAATGTACTAGTGCTCAGAGCGGGAGTAAGTCCAACATCACAGATGGCCATCCACTGGAACTGCAGTACACTCTCATAAATAATAATGGTGGTAGGGACTTAAAATAAAACCCCATAGGAAATAATGCTACATTAAATATTTAAAACTAGTTTAAAAATATCTAAATAAATGTAATTTAATGGCAAAAAATATCTAAAAGAAAACATTTCATTATTTTTTAATGTTTTAATAACTTTTTAAAATGTAAACACTAATATAACATTCATTATTAGTAAAGTCTAATTACATGTGTTAAAATTAATTCTCTACGGCACATTTAATAATTATTAATACATAATCAAAATTTTACTTTAGGTGGGAAACCTTTAATTTAATCTTAAGAAAAAATATAATCTTTAATATGTTCAACTAGGGTGGAGCTCTCCCTGTATAAAATATATGGAATATTTCAAATGTTTTTTAAACTTAAAAAAGAAATCTTTTAAGTTAAATATTATTGTAAATTAATTTTATATACTTTAAATGTAGAACAAAATGCTTCAACACTATTAACTTGTATTTTAATTAAATATTTAATTGATTTTAAATGTGTTAAAAATGCTTTTTTAAAGATTTGTTGAAAAATCCCACTAAAAGTAAAATCACTGTATTTTCTTATTATGTACTCTAAATTACTAAATTGCCTTACGTACCTCTGTTCAGATGCGACACAGCCTTACAAAAAGTTTTGTATAGAATTAAATGTTTTTTTTTTTTTGAAAAGACAAAATACATTATTTTAATTTATCTTTATTTCTTATGAGGTTCTATTTTTAGGTAACAAAAAACACTTCGAGCAGCGGCTGACCAAGGTTCACCACGTCAAATCCCCAAAAATTTTAGAAAGTGAGGATCTTGTGCTACTGCTTCCAGAGCTTGCCGCAGTTCAACTCTACTGGAAACCAGATACAGAACTTTGTACAGTTGGGAAGGTGCACCAAGGAAAAGTCAATTTTCTCCAAAGGTATATAGAAAGTATCTTTATTGTCATCAGTAAAAATTGGACATCAGCCTCAGCCAACACGTTTCGTTCCACAGACGGAACTTCATCAGGGCTGAAAACATATATACAAAAACATAAACGTAAATCACAGAATACACATTTAAATGCACATATAAAACACATATATGAACATAATACATATAAATTAAATAACAAACGACTCAAAACCTCAATACTATTTTTTTAGAAATAACAACCTAAACATACCAGAAAAATACACCAAACATAACGCACTATACATATATACATATTAATATTTACTACTAAGAACCAATTAAGAACAAGTAGTGGTGAAGTGGAGAGTGAGTAGGAGAACGGGAGATGGTGGCAGGCCAAGAGGAGTGTTAAACCAAGTCAATCATACAAGGTGATTGGATAACCATCCAAAATCCCAAGTTATATTAACATTACAGGCCATAAGTCTCACCTCTCTCGATAAATAATGGCAAAAGTTGCCCGCACTCAGAACATGCTATGGAGGTATCTATCAATGTTGTAAGGAAACGTCCAAACAATCTATCCAGGAAAATAACTGAGTGTTAGCCATAAGATGAAACGAAAGGCACGCAGATGTATGTCAAATAGTCCTAGGTCAAAAGAACCACAGGATTAGAGCAACAAATCCGTCTTTGAATAGGATATCGGTAATGATGATAAAAACAAATGGGAATGTTGATATAACTTGGGATTTTGGATGGTTATCCAATCACCTTGTATGTTAGGATTCACTGAAGGGTTATCCAAATCTCATTTCTATTGCACTTGAATTTCATCTTGCTTTTGTGTTTCTGTCTCTCTCTAATGTATTGACTTGGTTTAACACTCCTCTTGGCCTGCCACCATCTCCCATTCTCCTACTCACTCTCCACTTCACCATTAGCATGTTGTAATCCGGGGCAGGAGACACCGTATTGGAGAGGCAGAGATCCAATGCCCATTCAAACGGACATTCCAGGCAGTGGAAGACTGGTTGCACGCAAGTGAAGTAACCAAAACGAAACGATAATACATAAGCCATGCTGAGAGTGGCCAGTGGCAAAGTACCGTAGCATTCAAGCATACGATTACGAAGCAGCAGTAGCCGGTCTCGGCCGTTTGGGGCCCCAGAGGGAGCATCCATTCTGGAGCAGGCAAATCAACAGCAGAACCCCAGCAGCTAATGCAAGTATTAGAGGCAAGCTGCCGAAGACGCTGGAAAAGATAGAATGAAAAAATGCCGGTATGACACCAAATATAGTTTGGAATGAAGTCACAAGGCCAGAGCCCACAAGTTAAAAAAAATGGGCCAAGCCTGTAGTAGTAGAGGCATTGAAAATTGTAAGTATCAAGGCACCGAAATGAAGTGGGAGGTCAGTATTGAGAAGCTCTTGCACCTCTGTGCGGGTGTTAGCCACGTGAAAGACAAATGTTTCATGGGAAGAAGTGAGAGCAACTTCTTTTTGGGACAATAGTGCTCTTATTCTGCTCAACTTATTGAACTCCGTCTTCAAGGTAGGAACAGAAGGCCAAATCGAGCTGTCGAGCCTCCCGTGCGGGGACTGGAAAAGCACATTTTTACAGCAAACTACACGTTGTGATACTGTTACAATGTAAGGGATGCCAGCCAGCATCCCGCAGCAATCTTCATTATTTAAAAGCAAATAGCTACTGTTTGCAAGCAGTGTAAATGTAGGTGTGATAGCCGGTATGGGATGACCCCTCAAAACACACGCCAAATTCGGCGCCATCAGGTTACAAGCGCCGTGCAACTGTATATTCTTACACACAAGAGAATGATCAGGTGAGGAATCACATGATTCCCCAGTTAGGTACACCTCCTTGTCATCCCGCAAACATCTGTATGTGAACGGCAAAGACCACACCTCGTGAAGAAATGAACTACCTAAGGGCTCTTAGCGGCCCAAGGGATAATATTTCATACATGAACTAAACTTAAACAAGGAAAATGGCAGAGTTATTACCCCATGGATGAGTCACACAGCTGAATTGGTTTCAGCAACAGAGAAAGGTAAAGGTTCTAACTTTTCAATATGTATGTTGAATCTTTCATGGACATAAACTGTTGTTTATCTGTCAAGTTAAATGGCGAAAATAAAGAGGAAGTGTTCATGTAATCCCAAGGCACTTTCCCCATCTTCAAAGTTTACAAAGTCCATGCAAACTGCATAATTGAACGCAATTGATTTTGCCCATGATACAAAAACAGACACTTCATCCTGAACGATATCCACAACAGATGAAACAATTAGTCTAATGTGTAAATGCGGGAAGAAAGAGTGTTAATACTATTATCAACAACAGCAAGCACTTTTTCTAAATTAGCTTGGTCTATCGCCCTTAGACGCAAAGCAGCATCAATTTGGGACAGCTTCCAGATTTCATTGTAAGTGGCATAAAGAAATCTTTTCGATCTAGGACCAGCAGGCCCTTTTATGAAATCTGTCAAGTCAATGTCACCTGACAACAAAGATAAATGGTTTTTTACAGATGTCAGGGTCGAGTGTTGCAACCAATTTTGACACAATTGTCCTACTGAATAGGTAGTAACTGAATGTGAGTCAGAAAAACGTGGATCATGTCTATCCTGAGTGTATCCTGGGGCCTTGCCTAGAAAACGGCGTTGGCAAGAATCTGAACTTGTTTGCCAAACCAACCAACCCTGGGGGTCTAGGCTAGAGATATTAAAAGTATTATTTGCAAGCAAAAATTGCAAATCATCAATGGCCAAATCAGTATGAGTATTCCAATTATCATAACGAGCTAGTGCAGGTAGTTTAGGTGCATTCATTTGTTTTGCAGAGGCCAAACCTAAACAGGTAGTTTGATAAACCGAACTGTTTAGGAACATGATTTGAATTGGGATAAGGCACGCACGATGCAAAGCTTCCGAGCCTTGTACCTGCCAGAATTTGGAACCCCAAGCAGATTTAAGATCTACTGTATCCTTCCACAGGTCATAGCCACCCACTGCTAATTGATCAATAAAGAATTTGGAATACACTAATTTAGTGTGGGTGAGCATGAATTTAGAAGTGGAAGTAGTATTCATTTTAAAATGAATCCGGATTGGAGCTATTAAAATCAGTGAAAAACACAAATTTTTTCAAAAGAGTTTTCGAACTGCCTTCAATGGGAGCCGGGCAATATTCCCATTGTGTGTAATTAAAAACATTTCTAAATGTATTAGCTTTATGCAGGTAATGATGGCCATAGTGCTGGTAACAAAATAAATCAGCATAATCTGCACTATTCAAATACAAATCCTCAGCATCAAATGCAGCATAATACTTTAAATCAGAAAATAAAGATTGAACGGCTTGTACGTCCCAATCATCAGAGCGTATGTTATGTTTCACTACATCCCCCATAGAAACACGAAGTACATTAGGAACATTAACCACCTCAGTGGGGCCATGAATTTGAAAGTTCACTGCATCCCAAACGATCCCATCCGCAACTGGCCAGGCCGAGATGTTCGCAAAAGTCTGATCTCTTTTCATAATGTGGGAAGAGGAGTGCGTTGCCAAAGTTCCATCAATCACCTTTATAGCAGAGCGTTCAGTGAGGTAGTGACCATTTATTAAAAGGAAGAAAACAGTCACAAATCCAATCGACATGAACAAAAACAGGGCGATGAGCACCAACCAGATGTATGTCCAAGGAGGAACCAAAAAATGTCGTTTAAACCAGGTGACAAAAATAGAAAATTTGGACGGGGGACTCGATGATGTGGTGTTAGAGGCAAAAGAAAAACGTGACTGGTTAAGGGTGTTGTCTCGCAAACCAGGCAATGCCTCTGTAGTGGGATACGCATATTCAGTTTCTTCATGTGGACTGCAAGCCGGAGGGTCTAGCAAAGGATCAGCAACAGTTGTTATCTCTATGCCAGTGTCAGGCCTGATATTGGAAGTGTCCATAACTGTATTCCTGGATATGACTGGGCAGGAAGCAGCAGGTGTCATACTATGTAGAA
Source organism: Calotriton arnoldi (assembly GCA_963921515.1). Classification (NCBI taxonomy): domain Eukaryota; kingdom Metazoa; phylum Chordata; class Amphibia; order Caudata; family Salamandridae; genus Calotriton; species Calotriton arnoldi. The sequence goes on from CAWUFW010017978.1 coordinate 215,049, forward strand.
TCGGCCAGGCGTTGTAGTTTGACATTGTCCACTGAGATGTATCTGTTGTCTTTGCGACCAGGAAGTGGTGGTAAAATGACTGTACGAGCACCCCTCACGCCAAGCACTGGGACAGGTGCACGATAAGAGGGGCCAAACTCTTTCTTGTTCTCCACCTTCTCACGGACCAGGTCTCCGATCTTGGGTAGCCAGCCGACTACCGGAATCTGCAGTGCCTCTTCATTGGCGGAGGGCAAATGTTCCTTTGCAAGACTGTCTCGAGTCTCCTGTAGTTTCTGCAATACATCAGAATGATTATCTACGTCAAAGGATGCGGCTGTCGCCGCCATGTCTAGACCGTCAAGGTCTGGAACAAACATCTTCATGCCAAAGAGCATTTCATATGGGGTCCACCCACCCAGAGATCTTCTAGGGAGATTATTTAGTGCACGTTGTACGCTATACAAATGGGCGAACCAGTTCCTGCCAGTACCTAAAACTCTAGCTGTCAAGGATTGCTTTAAGTCACGGTTCATTCGCCCCACAACTGAATTGCCCTCAGGCCTGTATGGAGACGAAAATTTGACTTGCACCCCCAAAGACCTCATAGCATCCTTGAACGCCTTAGAGGCGAATGCTGGACCCTGGTCTGAATGAAAGGTGCCACATGCAAAAATTCCCACAAAGACACACAAATTCCTGATGACAGTTTGTGCGTCAGCACTGCGTTGTGGCCAAACTAGGCCTGGGCAAAGCACTACGCTACGCTCGCGAAGTTTGCGCAACTTCGCACTACGCGATTTGCACGTAGCACAGTGCAAACACGCGTAGCGCAGCGAAGCGTAGTGCAGCGGTCATTTGCTTGCTCGCGGTCCTCAACGTCAAGTTGGCGACCGCGAGCAAGCAAAATGACATCCCGGGCGAGACTTTTTCTCGCTCGCGATCAGCAACATCAAGTTGCCGATCGCGAGCGAGGAAAATAAACCTCCCGGCGAGGATCTCAACGCGGGGAGGTCAGGTTTCTCATTGCGAGTGGTCGCGTATGCTCGCGACCGCTCGCGATGAGAAACTACCAGTCCGCGTTGAGAAAACTGCTGCTCGAGTAAAAATCTACTCGAGCAGCAGAAAATCGACTGCTCGCACTGTGCGAGATGCCGATCTCTTGCATTGCACAGTGCGAACAGCAAACTACGCAGTTCGCGTAGTGCTACGCGTAGCTCGCGTAGTGCGAACTGCACTTTGCGTAGCTACGCGTAGCGCGACTACGCGAACTACGCCCAGGGTTAGGCCAAACCCAAAGAAAACGTGTGCACGAATCAACCTCAACTAAGATAAACTTATACGCAGTATCTGAAGAAAATGGACCGCAGTGATCTAAATAAATGCAATTGAAAGGCTTATTAGAAATGTACAGCTGTGTTTGGGGCAGGCGTGCTACCGTTGAAGGTTTAAACTGCTGACATATGTCATAAGAAAGCACATAATTACGGGTCTGTTTATATAACCCATGCCACCAATAAACAACAGGATGTGGGAGCACACCGCTGACCTCTCAGGCAAGGTTCACCCCTGGCATTCTGGGAAATGCAGTCTCTTGTAGCACGCTCCGATATTTTCGAGTGTTTCGCCAAAGTTGGCGCAGATAGTGCTGATCTCTAGACACGTGTTTCTGGTTTATTAACCGTCATCAGTAGAGAATACAGTCTTGTATTTTGGGGTTTGCTGAGTAGGCTGCCAAACATTATATCAGGTCCGGTACCTCTCAATGTCGCGCAGGTGCTTCATCCACGAGCTCGTCAGCTCAATGACTCACAGGAGTACTTTAAATAAACAACAGGATGTGGGAGCACACCGCTGACCTCTCAGGAAAGGTTCACCCCTGGCATTCTGGGAAATGCAGTCTCTTGTAGCACTCTCCGATATTTTCAAGTGTTTCGCCAAAGTTGGCACAGATAGTGCTGATCTCTAGACACGTGTTTCTGGTTTATTAACCGTCATCAGTAGAGAATACAGTCTTGTATTTTGGGGTTTGCTGAGTAGGCTGCCAAACATTATATCAGGTCCGGTACCTCTCACTGGCGCGCAGGTGCTTCATCCATGAGCTCGTCAGCTCAATGACTCACGGGAGTACTTTAAATAAACAACAGGATGTTGCAAGATAGAGACAGTCGCCAAAATGCCGGCATGAGCCGAGGCCATACCTTTGTGTGCGGCTGTTATCAATGCCGGCCTGCGGTCCTCATTAGGAATCAACCTGTCACCAACGTCATTAATTCTCACATAGGGAACTTTATCGGGGCTTAAATGATAAGAGTACTTTGAAGGGAAACCTTGAGGGTATTTACTTCCCTTCTCCGTAGCAGCTATTGCTGCCAAGATGTCATCATCAATATTAGCCATGGATTTTGTAACTGCTGCTACTGAGTAAGTGGCTACTGCTGTCTTAGCTGCTTCATCAGCCAAACTGTTACCAACCGCGTGTACTCCCACGCGCTGGTGGCCTAGAGTATGAATTACTTGTGTGAGAGGCAGACGTTCTTTAAGCTCTGCGACTCTAACCCAAAGCATTTCATGCTTAATTGCGCTGCCTTTAGAATCACGATAGTCATTCTGAGACCAAAAAAATAAGTTGTCATTAAAAGACTGAACACAGTAGTAAGAATCACTCACAATCAAGGTAGTCACATTAGGATCAGCAAACTCCAGTGCTAGCACCAGAGCACGCAGCTCTGCTAACTGGGCGGTACAGTCCCCAAGTGCCTGCGTGTGCACAACACTGGACTTGAACTCACCGTTCACTATGGTACCGGCCACTATAGCGCACGCAGCTGAGTAAGCATGTTTAGATCCGGTTGTGCTGAACCGTTGGTGTAGATGATACAATGGTAGTCCTCAAGCGGGTGCATTGACAGAGGAGCTGGATGAACAAATTCATACTGCAAGAACTCCTGTGTTTACAAAGAGGAGTCAAAGATGTAGGTGACATCTGGTGATGTCAACGAAGTAGCCCATTGTATCCAACGCGGATGTAAAGCTTTTGAGTTTGGTACACTGGCTTTCGTCACTGCCTCAAGAGCAGGATATGGCATCACAACCAACATGCGCCTCCCTTGCACCAGTCTGCGTTCCTTTAGGATCACCATCTGGACTGCGGTCAACACTTTTTCAACAGTCGAAAAGCGCAGTTCAGCCGAAGTGTACAAATGTGACTTGTAAGCAATAGGTACTGTGTCCCCTTCATTAAAAGTCAAGTTAGTGAAACCCACTGCACCTGGCACAATTCGTATCACTAGGTTCGTGTGGTTATCACATGTTAACAAGTATTTAGATTCAAGAAGATCAGATTGCAAAGATTGCAGAATAGCTGAATGTTCCGGAAGCCAGCAGGCTTTTGTAAAGGTAGGTTGTATCAAGGCATACAGAGGCTTGATACGCTGGGCATAATCGGGAATGTAAGTTCGTCCGAAATTTAAAAATCCCAGCAAAGATTGCAATTTTTTCAGTGATGTAGGAGACCGCAAATGCGTGCATTTCTCCAAGAAGTGAGGTTGTCTTGTGGTTTGTGGCCTCCTGGCCTGCCCTGCTATCTTGGCATAGGCCTGGCTGCCATGATGTCTTTTGCACACGTTACTCTGAGACGTTGTTTGTCGACCTCTGCTCTTGCCAAGTTATTTTAGAACTGTCTGCATTTTCAGACTTTCACCTTTTCTCCTGTTCCCTTTGGGCTCAGTCTGCACAACATGTACAAGGTCGAATAACAGCGTCTCCTTGTTCTTGCTGATTTGGCCAGTCCCTCGCACCCAGACATAATATTGTATACAGCTGCCATGGAGATAATTGTGTGCCTTTAATATTGCAGTTTGCTAGCTTTTAGGCACTTGGAGAAAACCTTTCCAGAGAGAAGAGCTGTGATTGTCTGCTGATGTAGTTTTGCATCTAGTGACTGAGGTATGGGGGTTCGCTAGTCAAAGCCCAGAGGTCTTCGATTATTAATATAAAACTAGCTTTGAGCAAGGGGAGGGTGGTGAGGTCATTTAGCCCTACATCCACTGCTTTATGCCATGCTTTCCCCGTTTGTATTCTATGGAGTTGTAACTATGCTGATTGTTATTTTTATGCATTTTGCTGATAGTGCTGACACGTGTACTGCATCTTAGAGCACGTTAGTAAAATAAATACATTTGACTAAACCGTGTCTCTTATTACGCGCGTTGTGGACAGGTATGAGTGAGTAACGAAAGGGTGTTCTTGCCTCTGCGAGTCCTGAGAGAGAGAGATACCGTGTTCTGGGTTGTCTAATCATTGGTGCTGATGAGACGCTACAGCTAGTTGGGTTGGGGTATTAGGTGCTAAGGTGTATGGTTGGCTCACCACTATATTCCGAGGTCCTATTATCCTGGGCATAGCTCTGCATATGAGCAGAATCCCTAAGACAAGGTGTCAAGCCTCTACCTTCATTATTAAGCACATAGCCCAGGAACAACACTGTGTACTCTGCAATGTGTGATTTTGCAAAGTTAAATTTGTAACCGGATACCGCAAACAAAACTATGATGCGTTCCACGCGACAAAGATGCGGCCATAATTCGTCGTCTCTGAGATAAATATCATCAACGTACGAGTACGCATCAGGGTCAATGTCGTCTAACAATGAGACGACACGAGCGGCGAAAACGCGAGGGCTATTTTTGTAGCCCATGGCCAACCTTTTAAATTGTTGTTGTTGTCCGCCGGCTGTAAAGGCTGTCCACTGACTACTTATAGAGGACAGATTATGACTAAAAAGCCATTGGAAATATCAAGAGTGGTTTTGAATCTTTTCGTACAATACTGTCCACGAGGGGTATTCTGTACCACACAGGTTCGACAATGAGAGTTCAAATGTCGGTAATCCAACACTAGGCGGTACGACCCATCTGGTTTAGTTACAGTAAAAAGAGGGTTATTCATTGGTGACACACGTCTCAATCACTCCTTGACACTCTAATTGATCTAGAATTTCAGAAACGGGAGCTTTTGCTTCCCGCCGGAGAGGATATTGGGGTTGTGGCTGTGGCATAGACCACAAAGGTATCTCATGCAGGGGCGAAAGTTTATCCCAACCCACCTGAGTACGGCACAAAGCCGGTGCAAGCACCTGTGCCCACTCTGCTGCAAAAGCCATTGCTTGCTCCTTGGGTACCGTGTGTGTATGTATGTATAATGTGTTTTATATGTGCATTTAAATGTGTATTTTGTGATTTACGTTTATGTTTTTGTATATATGTTTTCAGCCCTGATGAATTTCCGTCTGTGGAACGAAATGGGTTGGCTGAGGCTGATGTCCAATTTTTACTGACAACAATAAAGATACTTTCTATATACCTTTGGAGAAAATTGACTTTTCCTTGGTGCACCTTCCCAACTGTACAAGGTTCTATTTTTAGGTCTCGGCTAGACAGTGCTTGTGCTGTCTCAGAGAGACATGTTTATCTCCTTTATGGGCTTCAGCCCACCCACAGACTTACCATTTGCTGGCTCCACCGTTGATCTAATATTATTTATCCCCATTTGTCCATGGCATGCATTCGTCATGTCTCTACCTGCGTTTAGCCCTCCCCGAGACCATGGACCAATTACTACTATTCATCCCAAGCTGCCATTTAGCATTTGTTATCGGTGCTACTTTTTTCTTTAATTTAGAGCCCTTGAGACGAGCGCTTGTGGTTTATGGAGCACCGCTGTAAACAGGGATGAAAATTTTGTTCTTATCTCATAACATTTGCTGTCCATTCAAACACCGAGATCAAATGTCAGACGCTGTCTCATCTGCTGACTGCTCTCATATACAATGGATCCACCCTGTGTTCTGCCTCTGTCCCTCTCGTCCCTTACACCGTTTTCTGTGCCCCCCACTGCCACGCCATACAGTGCATTTGCGCCTCACAATGCACATGAAAACTGAAGACCGAGATCAAATGTCAGATGCTGTCTCATCTGCTGACTGCTCTCATACACAATGGCTCTGCCCTGTGTTCTGCCCGTCTGTTTTGCCCCTTTCACGTTACCTGCGCCACCCCACCGCCACCGCCAGCACGTTTGTGCCTCACAATGTGCATGAAAACTGAAGACTGAAATCAAATGTCAGACGCTGTCTCATCTGCTGACTGCTCTCATATACAATGGCTCCGCCCTGTGTTCTGCCTCTGTCTCTCTCGTCCCTTACACCGTTTTATGCGCCACCCCACCACCACGCCATACAGTACATTTGCGCCTCACAATGCGCATGAAAACTGAAGACTGAGATCAAATGTCAGATGCTGTCTCATCTGCTGACTGCTTTACCCCAAACGAAGTGCAGCACGAGGCTGCTTAAAAAAAAAGGAAAACAAAGGAAGAAAACTTGCGCAGCTCTCCCCAGCACAGCGAGAGAGCCCCTGCTACCGTATTTACTGCTTTCTCAGAAAATCGCCCCATAATGCCTTTTCAGGCCTTGCTGTTTAAACACTTTTTGGCCCATATCTCTGCTTGTGGTGGTCCCAGGATGACGGGACCACCACCAAAAAGTCAACACAACGCAGCCTTACTTTTATAGGTACTGTCAGAGTCCTCACCCTAAGTTGGCGGGACTCCAAAATGATCACCTCCCCTGGATTTTCGTTTGTTTTTGAGCTCTCCCACGGCTGTAGCTTTTACTCTACAGCTGGTAGTGTTTCAACCTCTAGGGGCCACATGCATGGTAATTTAATGGCATTTAATCAGACCTGGAAGGCCTGGAAATCCACAAATGTGATGTTGATCTTATGCCCTCTAGGGGCTGACTATATGGTTGCAATGCAATTTCAATGTGATGCCCTCTATGGGTTGTTTTTACCATTGCAGCTTTGATATCAAACCCATGAAAGAATACACAAACACAAGGTTAATTACTGATAAATTCTTAATGGGGTTACCATTATGATTGCAAATGTTTTATTGATTATCACAGTAATGTTAATGATTTTTGCAAAAGGTATGTGTTTATTACAAAACAAATGATTGAACTAACTTGAGATGTTTGGGTGACCCTCTAAGGGGTCCCCAGTGATTACGCAATGGCATCTATGGTATGTTCCATTTGCCAGTGTACATATTTGTAAATTATTGTGTAGTATTTAGTACTGTGTCTAATAAATGTACTTCTCCTTTTTCTAAAGAAAAGGTACTGACTGGACAATCAGTTATTGGGTGTTATCATTGCGTGACAGTGATTGATGATTACTAGCCCACACCACCTCCCTTGAGCAGGCCTTGGACTGCTCCGCCTAGCTAACCTGTGAGAGTCAAGCACTACAATGGGGTGTTTGGTTCCCAGTGAAGATAATTGTGGACAAATCTTTAGATAAGCCTGACTGCTCTGTGCCAAGCTACCAGAGGTTGAGCACAAGTTATCTTTTAGTGTGTATTTAGCTTACCCGGTAGAGAGCGGTGGTTCCTGCCTGGCCTGGGTGCATACCTCAGCCAAACAGGAATCCCATTTCTAACATTCTATCAACCATCTTAAATCTAACCCTGGGCATAATACTTCCCTACGCTCACAGAGCATGCAAAGTTTGTGCTACTACACATTGCACGTAGCAGAGTGAAAAACTGTGCTAATTGACGTAGCATAGCAGCAGTATAACAAACACCTTCAAATGCTTTGATAAAACAATTTTCTATGCTAAAAAGCATATAACCAATTCACAAAAGTGAACTTTGACAATGAAAATATCAAGCAATGAGAGAGGTGATGATTTTGGGGTCCCCCTAACATAGGGGAGGACAAAGCAGATGCCTTGAACACAAAAAGCATATCATGTGAACGATTCAGTGGTGGTCCCTTCCTCCTAGGACCACCCCAAGCACAGTTATGGGCAAAAATACAATCCCAACCAAAGGCCCAGCAAAGCATTATGGGACGAGATTAGCAGTGGGCAGTGAATATTATAGTGTCCAATATCAAAATAATTCTACAAAGAGCTGCAGTTCAACTAGTCGTTACTAGATGTCCCTCACGAGTCAAATGCAAAAGCATTGAAATTATTAATACATCAAGCTGCAGTTCCACTAGTCGTTACTAGATGTCCCTCACGAGTCAAATGCAAAAGCATTGAAACCCTTTCATGAAGCTTTTGCATTTGACTGCGTGCTGGAGTTTCTGCGAGCAGGAATCTCAGCGTCTTGTCTCAGCATGGAAGTTTCTACTCTGGTTTGCCCAGTGAAGATTTAGGGGCATATTAACAAGGTGCGGCGATAATATTATCGCCGCTTTAGAGCCCGTCTTCGGGCGTAAAAGCGGCGATAATATTATCGCATTATCAACAAGGACACGCTAGCGCGTGTATCCTTGCATTAGCGCCCCTTGTCAGGACGCCTCCCATCGCATCGCTAATGAGATGCAAAGGAGGCGTGCCTGACCAGACTCCTTGGGTAAATATCGCTAACCCAGCTTCCACATATTAACAACGAGGGTTAGCGATATTTAAAATCACGTTAAGTATGCCTAACGCAGGAATTTAACGTCTGTTAAATTCCTGACTAAGGCATACCTAACATGGGGGTGGATTGTGTGGCTAAGACCACAGGCCCTATCACCAAGGATATTGCCGTTTTCCATGGAACATCGCTGAAAAACCAGCGATGTTCCATGGAAAACATCGATATCACTGGAATAATTATCGCCATTGCGCTATGCGTTGTTAATACAGCGCTAGCATGGCGATAATTATCTGCGATAGCCGGCGATAAAATTCCTCACGCTAAGAGCGGCCAGCGATAATTATCGCTGCCGCTTGTTGATATGCCCGTAGTTCTTTTATACCCAAAAGGTGCCCTCAGGGGTTCTACCTAGATGCGTAATGGTACTGTGGGCCTGTCGTCCAAGGTTGACGATAGCGGTGACTTTTGAACAGAGTTATTATACAGAAGATGGTAATCCTGCTGTGTGATACTAAGAATCCTCATGCATAATAAATTAGGCTAGTTTTTGAAGAAGACCACACAACATTTATTCAGCACATAACTTCCTAAAAGGCCAGCGCCAGAGCTGTTATGTAGAGCAAGGTAGGACAAATATAGGTAAAAGGTTGTATAGCTACCTAGGCCTATATTGGGATGAAACCTCCAGTGTGGTGAACCCCAGCTCAGCTCTTAATGCGTCACAAGAAGATGTTTTCCAGTTTTCGAAGAGCCTGAACCTTCGTGAAACACCAAAGTTCAGCACCATAAGAGCTGGCCACCCGTACATTTGTCTTGAATGCAGTCAATGCTGGTTATATTGGTCTCTTGCTGCTTGAGTTAGCAAAACGTAGAAGTGCGCCAGAGTTTTGCAACATGGTTGTTTGTGACTTTGCCAGATGAGCTTTCCAATTTAAATGATCATCCAATCGTATGCTTTGGTAGTCATATGTTTTAACTAGCTCAATTGGTTTACCACAAATCCTGAATGTCAACAATAACTTTGATTTAGAATTAATTATCATATATTTTTCTCTTTATTGATTATTAGCTTCAGTTCCTTACAGAATAACTCGAAGCCTTCCAAAAGTCAATGCATTGATTTTTCGGTACGCGCTAATATACCTGCATCATCTACAAACAGCAGGATTGGAATATGCTCCTTCTCCGATGTCGAAACATCGAGACCAAGATTCCAGAGATACTGCCCAGTTCCATTGATGTGAATGTTCAATAAAGCCGGGGCAAGTACGCAACCCTGCCTTATGCCAATGTTTATTTCAAACTTCTCCGTGCATTCTCCTTTTACACCAAATCTTACTCTGGAATGATTGCTTCGGTGCCGATCCTTTCGGATACTCAAATAGTTGCTTGGGAAACGCCTTCCTCCAGAAGACTCCAAAGGACTGAGCAGCGACCGAATAGAAGGCTGTTTTTAGGTCTCTGTAGACCAAGAAGAGCGGGGAGTTTCGCAGGGACACATACTTCATACATATCATGTACAACCTCAGAGTCTGGTCTATTCTACTCTTCTCATTTCAAAATCTGCAAACACAATAAGATGATGGACAGAGTGCAGAAACTTTTCAGACACTCACTCCCAGTCACAGATCTGGGTTTAATTCATCATCATTTTTCTGCTCACTAAGCCACCCCAGTTTGGACCCAGCCATATGCAAATCAGACTTCACGCTGTGCCTCATGGGAACAGTCCTGCCTGAACTGCCAGGCGAGGTCAAAATCTGGCCTGAAGGTTAGATAGAATATTGTTCTCGTCCATCCAGGTCTCAAGTCGCAGGCTAACAGTTTCGCAAAGATTCTCCTGACATTGTCTAATAGGGAAATTGGCCAATAATTAGAGTGGTCATCTCCCCACCTTTCTTGTGAATCGGCACAGTTATGGAAGACTTCCATGATTCTGGAACCACACCAAGAGTCACTGTGGTGTTAAATAACTCTGTTAAAGACCCTGAAGCACTGAACGTCTGAGCTGGCCTTCCCTCCTCTCCTCTGAATCCATGCAATAACGCTGTGCGAAGGTGTGGAGAGAAGCCCATATCGCTGCACAGCAAATCTCAGCCACAGGAACCACCCTGACAAGTGCTGATGTAGAGGACTCTGCTTTGAGGGACTGAGCGCAGATTCCCTCAGTCAGTTCCTTTGTGATGTACAAGATGATGCAATGAGATATGGTCCTCTTCTGGGCAGAGGTGCCCTTTTTGCAGCCTCTAAGGTCCACAAATGTACGGTCAAAGTAAAAACTGATCGCCCTTTGGGGGTCTAGCTGGTGTAATCTCTCCTCCTCCGTGGAGGAGTAGAAGGGGCTGGGTGACAGACTCAGATGGAAAGAGGTCACCACCTTGGGAATGAGAGGCGATGTAGTTCTGAGAGAAGCATGAGAAGGGCGGCCGCATGCTCAGTGCCTGTAACTTACTCATGCGCCGCAACGAAGTGATGCTATAAAGAGAACAAAGGTATGTCCAATCTGCTAGACCAAGAACCTGGGGCAGCAGCATAGATCAAGCAACAATGCTTCGCTGTAGACTGATTTCTGAAAAATATCAATTCGATGACACTGTGCGCATGCCGTCTCTCTCCACGAGCGGTCCATTAACCAGAAATGTACAGTTTTAACATTTGCTGACATGACTTGGACAATTTGGAAAAAACAATTGAAAAGCAACCATAGAACAATCACACTTGATTCGATCTATTCACAGAATTTTGTGAGTGAATCCAGCAGTAATCGTGAAATAAATTGCTCAAGATGTGAACAGGTGCTCGTGTGAATAAAGAAGTGAGGGGTACATCAAGACAAAGTGAAGATGTATGACTCTTGACCCCTCGAGTGACTTACAGGCTCTACAGACACTCCATTTTTGGTCTATGGTTAGTAAACTGTGTTATTTCAGAATAAGTCTACCGTGAAGCTTTCGGCACTGGCAGCTGTGAAGGGGCACAAAATGAGCCCCATCAGAAATGTCAAAACAAGGTTCAATTACCATTGAGGCATAAAAGAGGTACTAGGTGGAAACATATGTGCCAGTCCCTATAAAAATCTGACTATGATTGGAGATTAGAAAAAGCATGCCTGACAGGGCAGCAAAGTATCCTCTGCCGAAGGCACAACTCTGCCTGGCCTTCGACAGAGCACCAATCGAAGACTTCTTGAAAGGAGAGCCTTCAAAGGGTCCACATGATGATTAACACGCCAGAGGATGTATGTGTTTCACCTTCCAGAATAGACCTACTAGGTACAGGGGCAACAAGCGGACAAAATAACACCGACCATCTCCAGTGGCAGCTGGAAGGAGCTCCGATGCCCCTCTCGATCTCCAGACATGAAGGTGGAGGCTCTGCTAGGGAGGTGTGGATCCCGCCCCCTCTCGATCTCCAGACATGAAGGTGGAGGCCCTGCAGGGGTCAGGTGCGGGTCCCACGCCTCTCAATCTCCAGACATGAAGGTGGAGGCTCTTCAGGGTGAGGTGCGGGTCCTGCCCCTTCATTCTCCGGGATATGAAGGTGGAGGCCCTGCAGGATGAGGTGCGGGTCCTGGTCCTCTCGATCTCCAGACATGAAGGTAGAGGCTCTGAGGGTGAGGTGTGGGATCCTGCCCCTCTCGATCTCCATACAGGAAGGTGGAGGCTCTGGAGAGAGAGGTGGAGTTCCCGTCCCTCTCAATCTCCAGACATGAAGGTGGAGGCTCTTCAGGGTGAGGTGCGGGTCCTCCCCTCTCGATCTCCAGACATGAAGGTGGAGGCTCTTCAGGGTGAGGTGCGGGTCCTGCCCCTCCATTCTCCGGATATAAAGGTGGAGGCTCTGGAGGGTGAGGTGCGGGTCCTGCCCTCTCGATCTCCAGACATGAAGGTAGATGCTCTTCAGGGTGAGGTGCGGGTCCTGCCCCTTCATTCTCCGGATATGAAGGCGGAGGCTCTGCAGGGTGAGGTGCGGGTCCTGGTCCTCTTGATCTCCAGACATGAAGGTGGAGGCTCTGCAGGGTGAGGTGCGGGTCCTGTCCTTCTCAATCTACAGACATGAAGGTGGAGGCTCTGATGGGTGAGGCGCGGGTCCTGGTCCTCTCGATCTCCAGACATGAAGGTTGAGGCTCTGACGGGTGAGGTGCGGGTCCAGCCTTCTCGATCTCCAGATATGAAGGTGGAGGCTCTTCAGGGTGAGGTGCAGGTCCTGCCCCTCCATTCTCCGGATATGAAGGTGGAGGCTCTGCAGGGTGAGGTGCGGGTCCTGGTCCTCTCGATCTCCAGACATGAAGGTGGAGGCTCTGCAGGGTGAGGTGTGGGTCCTGCCCCTCTCGATCTCCATACAGGAAGGTGGAGGCTCTGGAGAGAGAGGTGGGGTTCCCGTCCCTCTCAATCTCCAGACATGAAGGTGGAGGCTCTTCAGGGTGAGGTGCGGGTCCTGCCCTCTCAATCTCCAGACATGAAGGTGGAGGCTCTTCAGGGTGAGGTGCGGGTCCTGCCCCTCCATTCTCCGGATATGAAGGTGGAGGCTCTGGAGGGTGAGGTGCGGGTCCTGCCCTCTCGATCTCAGACATGAAGGTCGGAGGCTCTTCAGGAGAGGTGCGGGTCCTGTCCCTTCATTCTCCGGATATGAAGGCGGAGGCTCTGCAGGGTGAGGTGCGGGTCCTGGTCCTCTTGATCTCTAGACATGAAGGTGGAGGCTCTGCAAGGTGAGGTGCGGGTCCTGCCATTCTCAATCTACAGACATGAAGGTGGAGGCTCTGATGGGTGAGGCGCGGGTCCTGGTCCTCTCGATCTCCAGATATGAAGGTTGAGGCTCTGACGGTTGAGGTGCGGGTCCTGCCCTCTCGATCTCCAGACATGAAGGTGGAGGCTCTTCAGGGTGAGGTGCGGGTCCTGCCTCTCCATTCTCTGGATATGAAGGCGGAGGCTCTGCAGGGTGAGGTGCGGGTCCTGATCCTCTCAATCTCCAGACATAAAGGTGGAGGCTCTGGAGGGTGAGGTGCGGGTCCTGGTCCTCTCGATCTCCAGACATGAAGGTGGAGGCTCTGCAGGGCGAGCGCGGGTCCTGCCCCTCTCAATCTGCAGACATGAAGGTGGAGGCTTTGGAGGGTGGGGCGCGGGTCCTGTCCCTCTCAATCTCCTGACATTAAGGTGGAGGCTCTGGAAGGTGAGGCGCAGGTCCTGCCACTCTCTCATGGTAAGGTAAAAGCAAACCCCATATTAACCTGTGTTCAACCTCTGGTAGCTTGGCACAGAGCAGTCAGGCTTAACTTAGAGGCAATGTGTGAAGCATTTGTGCAACACTTCAAACAGTGAAAACAGTGAAAGTACCACACAAAAAGATTCTACATCAAGTTAGAAAAATAGATTAAAACGTATTAAACAAAACATGACCAAAATGACAAAAATCCAAATAGTAGAACCAGAGATATTGAATTTCAAATGTTTTTAAGTAAAATAGCACCAAAAAGCAAAGCGCCAACTGTGGATAGCTAGAGGCACTGGACCAGGACAAAGTCACAAATTCAGACTGACCGCGATGGAGCATGAGCCGGCCACAGGGACTCAGTTAGACCCGCTGAACCAGAGATGTGGGTTCTGAGATGCGACGAGGCTGCAGTGCGAGGTCCTCTTGCATCGACGTCGGAGATCCTGCCGAACAGGGCTTGCAATACGAAGAGCTGTGTCATCCATCCATCCATCCATCGTTCCATCCATTCATCCATCCGTCCATCTGTCCATCCATCTACCCGTCCCTCCGTCCATCCATCCCTCCGTCCATCTATCCATCCTCTTCTCTCCTCCATCTCTGAGCGCTTTCTCTACCTACCCCGTCTTCCATGTCTTTCAATCAATCAGGGTGTTTTTAAGCGTGCTACTCACCCGTGATGGTCTCAAGGCGCTGGGGGGGAGGGGGTAAGTGTGAGAAGTTGGCCTGGTAAATGCTGTCCACTAATTATAGTGGGCACCTTGCACCAGTCCAAACAACCCCTTATTGGAGATAGGTTAAAGACAACCTTTATTGAAAGCTATCCTAGTGGTAGCTATGGAGAGCAGCCTTCAGGCTAAGTCTTGAAGGAATGTAAAGCAGCTTGTTTTACCAGTCTATAATCTCTTGAGTGACCAAATGAAAGAGGACCACACCAGGTATATATTTAAAATATATGTATTTAGTCTTAAACACACCCCTCTAGTCTCTATTATGAGGCTAGAGTTCGAAGCTACATAAGTTACAAGTCGATATATCAACAGTAATAGCACAAATACACGTTTGAGCCCTAGGGGCGTACCAAACCATATACCAATAAATTGACTTCTATGGGGAATGTCGCGGTTGGAGTTTTAAAGAAAAGGACACTTAGAGGAGGACTTGGAGCAAACCCCTTTAGAACTAGGCTGTTCTAGAGTCAATACCCATGGGAGCACCGGAGTACTCGAGTTACCTCACCCAGGGAGCCGGGTGCATAGGTGTCTTTCGGGGTCGGGTTTCGTCGTCGTTTTCAATGGCGATCTGCTGCAAAAGTGCTGCTGGCGACCAAGTCGAAAAGTGTTCGGGTGGATCCAAGGGTGGATCGAAGATCTGAAGAACCTGAAAGCAGAGGGGACAGAGTCTGGGTCACTAGCCAGTGACCAGGAAGGCGATGAGCAGATGCCCACCGATGTCGGGTGCTTCCAGGTAGGTTGACAGTCGTCTTGACTCTTCAGCCACGAGATCCAGGAGGCGTCGACGACAACCAGGAGCTGGATTCGAGCTGCCCCACGACGTCTGTCGCTTGCTGAGGTGTCGGCGACCAGATTAGGACTCAACAAGCCTTGGCAACGGCAAGTCTCATGGAAATGAAGAAAGGACGTTGATGCAGACCAGCAAAGTCTGGGGGACTCACCCAGCAAGGATAAGTCAGGGCACATCTGGAACAACCAGGAAAGCCCAAGCAGAAGAAGAGTTGCCTTCGGGAGGGCCCACTAGCCAACGGACTAGCGACCGCGAAGGAGCCTCGAGTGGACGCACTTGGAGCTGGCTTACAGGACACTCGTGGAGTGGAGGCCAGTGATCTTCGGTGCAGTCGGTGCTGGAGGTGGGGGCTACTGGGAGCCCAAAGCATAACTTCGTGGGAGACCAGAAAGAGGATGCACTTGCAAAAGTTCTTGGTGTCCAGGGGTCACGGTTCCACGTTATCCACGACAGCTACGGGCCTCAGCTTCGCTGGGGACTCAGGGCAGCCTCGAGGAAGTCTGCAAATCTACCTCTGGTGATGCAAAGACTTCGGCGTCCGGCGGGAGCTTCAGCGATGCAGACCGGACAATTGCTTCTTAGGTGCCTGCCAAGCAGGAGTCACTCCTTGACCCCAAGGAGATTCTTCCAGTCCTCTAATCTTAAAGTAGAGCGTCGAAGGTCAGGATTCAGGCTTCAGAGTTTCGTCCACGGTAATCTAAAGTCCTAAGGACTGGGGTCCCATACTTATACTAAGTTAGGGGGTTGGACATACTCTGGGGACCCATCTATGGGAGGGTCAGGGAAGAGGGGTGGTTACACCCATTCCCTTTGTCCAGTTTCGGGCAAGAGCAGGGGCAGGTAGCCCCTGCAACTGGTTTGAACTGGCATATGCACAGGGACACCAAATGTGCCCCCAGTGCAGGACTTCAAAGCACCAGAGAGTGCTCCCGCCCAGCCCCAATACACACTATCCTGTCTGGGAGGTGGTTACACCTCCCTTCGACAGGAAACCTGTTGTCCAGGCTTCCCCTGCCGGAGTTTCAGTCAGCAGCAGGAGGCCAGACCCGTGTCTGTGGCAGCGGCATCCATTTTGTGATGCCAGGGCTCTGGAAAGAAGTTACCGGGTAGCTCGGTGTGGTACATGTCTCTCCCTCTAGAAGGGTGGAATGCTACCCCCGCCGCCAGAACTGGCAGGGGGGTAGTATTCAAGATGTTTGACACCAAACACAACATGTTTTGGTGCAGCCAGTCCAAAGTTAGCATTGTACCGCGAGGATATAATGCACTTAGAGTATATGGTCAGGCTGTACCACAAACAGCATCAGAGGAGGGACTCCGAACGCTGCAGAGGGCTCTGCTCATGCAGCGGCACCCTCTCACATAAAAACCAAGCACTCTGCCTTCAGGATTGTTAAGGCCTGCCATAGGAGTGACTTATAGGTTTATATGTGTGTGCAATTGTAGTGATATAGGTAGCCTATATCACAGTAGAGAGTGCATGCACCACCTTGCCCAGGCTGCAGTAGCAGACCTGTGGTGTCATTTTGGCTGGCCTTCCAGGGTGGCATAACACATGCTTCAGCCCCTGGCAGAGTCCTCTGAGGTACCTATGCCCTGGGTACATGGTATACCATATACTAGGGACTTATAAGGGCACTCAGATTCCAATCAGAGATGTACCTAAGGTACATGGAAACCATTTTAGAGAGGAAGCAGCTAGGCTGGGGTTCTGATTAGCAGGGCCCCAGCCAGACTAAAGTCGAAAAACAGTGAAGCATCAGCAAAAAGTGGGGTACCCATGTGAAGCAGATCCTACTCTCCTACAACCCCTCCCCCAAACGCAGGGACATTAAACTAACCTTGACCAGTTGAGTCTTCATGTTCTAAGTGGAAATACCTAGAGAGTCCATCTGCATTGGCATGGTTACTCCCAGGTCTATGTTCCACTGTAAAGTCCATCCCATGTAGGAAATGGACCACCTAAGCAGTTTGGGGTTTTCACCCTTCATTTGTTTTAGCCATAGGAGGGGCTTGTGGTCTGTTTGAACAAGGAAGTGAGTACCAAACAAGTATGGCCTCAACTTCTTCAGAGCCCAAACCACAGCAAAGGCCTCCCTCTCTATGGCTGACCAACGTTTCTCTCTAGGAGTCAGCCTTCTGCTAATAAAAGCTACTGGCTGATCCTGACCTTCATCATTCAATTGTGTCAGTACAGCCCTACCCCCAATTCAGATGCATCTGTTTGTACAATGAACTTCTTGGAGTAATCAGGACTCTGGAGAATGGGAGCAGTGCACATGGCCTGCTTCAGGTCATCAAATGCCTTTTGACAGCTAGCTGTCCACTGAACCTTTTGGGCATTTTCGTTGGAAGTTAAGTCATTCAGGGGTGTCACTATTGATCCATACCCCTTGACAAATCTCCTATAGTACCCAGTCAGGCCTAAGAAGGCTCTCACCTGAGTCTGGTGCTCAAGAGTTCGTGCCTGGAATGCATCTAGTAAATTTAAGTATGCTGACACAGTGAGTCAACCAGTGCTTTAATATTGCAGACGACTCCTAGAAAGGCGACCAGTCAGCCATGAGAGGAGCAGCACACTGTGGTTTGAGCTCTGAAGTTGAGGCCATACCATTCTTCACTTTGTTAAACAGACCTGGCCTCCTGTAATGAAGAGTGAGCCCAAACTGCCGTCCATTCCCATGGGGATGAACTTTACAGTGATTCTGGGAGTAACATGCCATGCAGTGTCACTTAGAACATGAAGACTCAGCTGTCCTTTGAAGGAGGTTGTCTTTGGGAGAACAGGTCTGCACATGCCCCGCGATGCTCTGACACGGAACTTTAATGCTGGCTGCTATCAGGCTACAGCCTGCTTCCTCTCTAAAATGGTTTCACGTGCATCTCTGATGGAGTGCTTTTATGATCACAGTATATGGTAGTACTATACTTGGGCATAAACACTTTGAGAACCTGCCAGAGGCTGAAGCATGTATTAATGAGCCAGCAAGCTGTGCACGGAGTGCTGCTGCCACGGCTTAGGTGATGCACTTACTGTGATATGGGCACCTCATCGCACAGTGCACACTTACATATAAACCTATGAATCACTCCTATGGCAGAGCACTAACAATCGTGAGCTTGAAGTGCTTTGAACATGAAGAATTGCCGCTGCGAGCCCACAAGATCTCTCTGACCAGCACATGTGCAGCTGACCATATATAGCAGTGCATTGCTCTCTCGCGGTGCCTCTTTGGCTTTGGACAGCTGCAAATGACCCGTGTTTGGTGTCAAATCTTGAATCTGCCCCTGCCAGTTCTGGCGGCGTGATAGCATTCCCGCCTACAGAGGAAGAAGACATGCCCACACCGGGCTGGCTGGCAAGCCTGGCATCACAAGACGTGCGCTGCCTACGACCACGAGTCTGGCCTCCTGCGCGGCAGAGCTCCGGCAGAAACCTGAGACATGGGGCACCTGTCGTGTAACCCTCTGGCTGAAATGCGTAATGAACTCTCTGTGCTGAAGTCACTGAGGCACTATTTCTGTGCCAGTTCAGGCCATTGCAGGAGCTGCCTGCCTATCTTGCCCAGGCTAGACAAAGAAATAGTGTAACCACCCCTGGCTTCCTGACCATAGACCTCTGGAAACCTAACTAATAAGTATGGGACTGATCATAAGACTAGATTACCGTGGACGAAACTCTGAAGCCGAATCCTGGACACTCGGCCTGCACACAGGAGGCTGAAGAATCTCCCTTGAGGTCAGGGTGACTCCTGCGGCAGGCTCCGCTGGTTCACGCTCGCGGCCGAGCCGCCCGTCTTTGGAGGTAGACTTCAGACTTCCTCGGCTGCCCCCAGCGAAGACCCGTGGAGTGAACAACGTGGAACACGTGACTGGACACCAAGAACTGAGTGCATCCTCTTTGAGTTATAACCGGGCTCAAAGCCATTACCTGGCACCCGACTGCGGCGTCACGGCTCATCACTGATTATGGCTTTATGCACATCCCCCAGACGCTGATTATCAAGTCTTTCTTCATTTCCTTGGACACGTTGCCAGGCTGTTGAGTCAACCATTCCGACACCTCAGCTGGCGACGAGCCGTGGCCTTCGAATCAGCTTCTGAACGTGTCGGCACCTCCCGTTCCGTGGCTGAAGAATCCAAGACGACTGTCAACAGCACCCAGACATCGTGAATCTGCTCATGCGCCTTCTGGTCACTGACCCCTGTGACGAACTCTGCTTTCGAATTTCAGCCGATCGCCGCTGGATCACGGGCTGCGCCGACGGTCACCGGCAGCGCTGCAGCAGATGCGCCATTGGCGACGGCTGAAATTTGTTGTCCCCTGGAGGTGAGGCTTTGATGGCTCCCATGGGTGTGACAGCCTGAATTCCTGAGGAGTTTGCTCAAGGCAAGTGTGCTGCACAGAGCTCAACCGCGATCATTCGTGTAACTATCAGAACTCTGGCTCGCCAATAAGAGGCTAGAGAATTGTGTTTAAATACATATGACTGTGGTGTGTCACTCTTTCGTTGATCATCAGATGAACTGTTAAAACAAGCCTTTATTCCTTCAGACAGCCTGAGCTAGCACTCCGCCAGCTACCGCTGGGATAGCTTTCAATAAAGGTTGTCTTTAACCTATGAGGTTTGTTTGAACGGTGGAATTAGCCCGCATGGTGGTGAACACAGCTCACGCCCCAGCTGGGTTAAATCGCGGTGGTAACGGCAAACTGCCTGATTGTTGGGCGCATGGGCAGTGGGCAGAAAGCGCTCAGGAGAAGAAGAGGATGGATAGCAGGAGGGGCAATGGGCGGTGGATGAATGGATGGATGGATGTTTGAAATGACCAAGCCCTGAGTGTTTCAGGATCGTCTGAGGCCTGCGCCTGCCTGCGTGCACCATCACGGCGAGTGCACTGAGGTACGACGATCGCGTCAGTACGTGACTTGTCTGGTCAGTGCCTCCCCTTCCGAGCGCTTTGCTTTGGTATTTATAAAAACATTTAATCTCTGGTTTACCTACTATTTAGTTTTGTCATTTTGGTGTTTGTTTGTCGTTTTAATCTATTTTCTAACTGATGTAAGAATATCTTTTTGTGGTACTTTGCTGTTTTCACTTGTTTGGCTACAAGATGCTCACACCTCTAAGTAAGCCTGACAACTACTGTGCCAAGCCTGAGGTTATTACAGGTCACAACCACCTGCGAGAGTGGCGGACCTAGCTATCACCTTCCAGAGGCCACTCACTGCTAATCTAATCAGGAGATTGGAGGACAGAGATTGCGCCCCCACCCTCAGAAGCCTCCACCTCATGTCTGCAGATTGAAGAGGCAGGACCAGCGCTGCCCTACAAAGCCTCCACCTTCATGTGCGGAGATCGAGAGGACCAGACACACCTACCACTCAGAGCCTCCCACCTATGATGCGGAGGTGAAGGACACCTACGGGGCATAAGCCTTCATATCCGGGAGTGGGGAAGCGGGACCTCACCGGGGCCTCGCCTTCATGAGCGAATCAGCCTGCCTCAACAGTCAGGCACCTCATGTGTCTGGAGATCGGGACGGACCTGCTGGCAGAGGCCTCCGCCTTCGTGTCTGCTCAGATTGAGATGGCGGGACCGCGCCTCACCTTGCGGAGGCCTCTTGCGTGTCTGGGATCAGAGGGACCGGGACCTCGACATCGCCTTCATATCGCGGGACGCACCTCTCCCACAGAAGGCCTCCTGCCTCCCAGGCCACCGCCGCTAATCGGAGGATGGAGGCGGGACCCGCGCCTCGCCTGTCACGCTCGTGATGCGGAGGACGACCTCACCTTCATCTCTTGGGCGAACCTCTCCTTCTGTGGAGAGATGGGAGGGGGCGAGACCGCCTGCACCTCACGCTAAATGATGCGGTCGAGGACCGGGACCGCTCTGCTGCAACCTCACCTTCGCTATCGGAGGATTTACTCCGCCTTCGCCTGTCTGGAAGGCTGAACCCGCACCTAAGTCAGGCCTCCAGCCTTGTCTGGAGGATCGCTGCGCCTCAGAACCTCCGCCTTCGTAATCTGTAGAGAAGGACAGGCCCGCGCCTCGCCACGGCGAAGATGAGATTGGGCGCATGCCACGCCGTGATGCTTGGAGATGAGGCAGGACCCGCACCTCACCTCAGAGCTCTGCCTGTCGGAGATGGGCCCGCACTGGAAATCACTCATGATGCGGAGATCGGACCGCCTCACTGAGAGAGAATCCACCATCGTGCGGAGGACTCAGGCCTCACTTCTGGCAATGGCAGGATCACACCTCACCCTCAGAGGGAGATCGAGGACAGGATCGCCTGCGGGGCCTCACGATGTATCGGGAGATGAGGGGCGGGACCGACCTCACCTGAGAGAATCACTTCATGTCTGGAGATTGGTGGGGCATGCCTGACACGGGGCTCCGCGCTCGTGTGCCCGGAAGTCGAGAGTTTTCACTAAGGCCTCACGCTTCATCAATGCGAGAATGGAGACCAGTCGTACTGTGGGTATATTCTGGAAGGTACACATCTCTGAGCGTGTTAATCATGTAGTTGAAGGCTCTCCTTTCCCCGATTGTAGCTCTGTCGAAGGCTGAGGCAGAACCTTCGACTAGGCCATCAGGCATGCTTTGTCTCAGTAGTCAGATTTTATAGGGACTGGCACATATGTTTCCACCTAATTCCCTGCCTCAGTGGCTGTTGGGCTTAACATTTTGACATTTGTGGAGCTAAACCCATGTTATGACGGCTTCGTGCCCTTCATGACGGGCTTATTCTGAGAATAACACGGTTTATAACCATGGGCCAAAAATTAGGTCTGAAACCTATGAAATCGCCGGTCAGAGTCACCATCTTCACTTTATCTTGATGTACCCGCCATGGCGACCGCACGGTATCTTGAGCAGTGCGATTACTGGATTCCTCACAAAATGCGTGTCAGGATGTGATTGTTCTATGGTGCTTCAATTGTTTTCAGGTGTGAAGTCATGTCGGCAAATGTTAAAGGCTGTTGCATTTCTGGTTGTCGGGCGCTGCGTGAAGAAGCGACATGCGCACGATATCATCCGATCGAAATCGGTCTACAGCGGCATTGTTGCTTGATCTGTGCGCTGCTGGTCTGGCGAGATTGGACATACCTTTGTTCTTTATAGCATCATGGTTGCGGCATGGTAAGTTACAGGCACTGAGCATGCGTATGCTTCTCAGGAACTGTCGCCTCTCCCAGATCTGAGTCTGTCGCCCCTTCACTCCGCGGGAGGAGAGACGCTAGAGAAGCGTCAGTGCATTCGATTGTGGACCTTAGAGGAGCTGCAAGGCACCTCTGCAGAGGACCTGTCATTGCGTCATCTTGGCCGCATCTAGAAAGGCTGACGAGGGAATCTGCGTATTCCTCAAGCAGGAGTCTCACGTCGGCGCTGTCGGGAGTGGTCTGTGGCTGAGATTCCAACGTGCGGCGTGCTCAGGCTCTTTCTCCACGCCTTCGCAGCCCGACCTGGATTCGGAGAGGAGGAAGGCCAGCTCAGGCGCGGATTCAGGTCTTTCGAGTCGCTGGCACAGGTACCGCATTGACTCTTGGTGTGGTCCAGAATCATGGAGTCTCCCATGACTGTGCCGGGCAGGGGAATGACCACTGGTGGTAGTTTCCCGGTAGACAATGTCAGGAGAATATCTTTGAGGAAACTGGTGGCCTGTTTGCGTTACCTGGACTGGGACAATATTCTATCTAGCCTTCAGGCTGCTGACCTCTTACTGGCCCAGTTCAGGCAGGACTGTTCACACAGCCTGGCTGAATATCCCAACTGGGGTGGCAGTGAGCGAACGTGATGGAATAGAGCCAGATCTCTGTGACTGGGAAGTGATGATGCTGAAAGTTTCTGCGCCATCCATAAATCTCTTGGCCATAATTTCCAGACACGAAATGAAGAGTAAGAATGAGCAGACTCTGAGTTGTACGTGATATGTGTAGTATGTGTCCTACTTGAGAAACTCCCCATTGCTCTTGATCTGAATTCATGGCAGCCTTCGTCGACAAACGCTCAGTCCTTTGATCTTCTGGAGGAAGGCGACTCCCAAGCAGCTATTTGTCGAGGACTCGACACCAGCTCATTCCAGAGTAGATTTGGTGTAAAGGAGAGTGCGCGAGAGAGAGATTTGAAATGAGGCATTGGCATAAGGCTGGGAGTGTCTGCCACGGCTGGGCGTTGCATCAGTGGAGACTTTGAGATACTCTGGAATGCTGATGCCGATGTTTGGAGCATGAAGAGCACTATTCCAATCACCTGTTTATGATAAGATATATTAGCGTGCTAAAATCAATACCGAGCTTCAGTGAAGAACTGAAGCTAATAATCAAGTAAGAGAAAACCTGTGATCTGATGCAAATCAAAGTTATTGTTCATTGATACAATACAGGAGGTTCTTTGCATTGTATGTTGCAAAACTCTAGTATACCTGCGTTGCTCAAGCAGTGAGATTAATGTAACCAGCGTGTGCATTCAAGACTAGATGTACTTGGTGACCAGCTATGGTGCTTGAACACTGGTGCGAAGGTTCAGGCTGCCGAGAGCTGGAAAACATCTTAGCGACATTAAGCAATTCACCACGCCGGAGAACAAGTGTCATAGGCCTGAATGCCATGCCGCTTTTTACCTGTGTTGTCTGCACTGCATCACACATGGCCAATGCTAGCAGAGGATTATATTAACAGACATGTTATGTGTCTTCTTCAGAAACTGGCCTAATTTGGCCAATATGATTCTTAGTATCACACCAGCAGATTACTGCATCTTCTAATATAACTGTTCAAGAGTGCGCTATCGTCAGCCATTACGCATCTAATCAATTTGAGAACACCCTGGGTATGAGGCTAGAACATCCTCGGCAAGGCGACCGCGTGGTAATAAGCTGGCCTCTTAGCATTATATAGATATTATAAACATGCAGCGCTGTGCATAAGCTGGCGTGTGGCCTCAGTGACTATCGATGTTTCCATGGGCGCAAGCAGTTTCAGCGATGTTCCATCACTTGGTGATCTTAACCACACAATCTACCCCCATGTTAGGTAATGCCTTGATCAGGAGGTAACAGGCGTTAATTCTGCGTTAGGAGCATACTGCGTGATTTTAAATATCGCCTGGCCACCCGTTGACCCAATATGTGGAAGCTGAGACAATCCGAGCACGCCTCCTTGCATCTCGTGCGGCGATAGGCGATCACAACAGGCGCTATGCAGCAGCTAGCGTGTCCTTGTTGATAAATGCGATAATATTATCGCCGCTTTTCGCCGGCGAACAAGGCGGCGATGTGTGTCGCGCGCATGCTCAGCCTGCACAAGTCTTTGCTGGGCAAACCAGTGAAAACCATGCTGGTGGGGCGCTGAACTCCAGCCTTTCAGAATGCAGAAGCTGCGCCCAGAAGGAGTTTCAATGCTTTGCATTTGACTAAGTGAGCGACTAATTAATTTTTACAGCGATGCTGTTAATGGCTCAATGCTTGCATTGTTCCCGTGAAGGAGACATCTAATGTATTTAGTTGAGCTGCGAAAAATTGTTTGAACTACCAATATTCACTGCCCGTCCTCAGCTGGGCCTTTGGTTGGGATTTTGCCCATAACAGAATGATGTCTGGGAGCCACCTGAATCATTCTGTTCATCTTTGGGCATCTGACTCCCCCTATGTTGGGGGGACTGAATCTTTTCATTGTCAGGATTCGCTTTTGATTGATTGCTCTTTTTTTAGCATGAAAAGTGATCAAGGCGTTTGAAGGTGTTGTTCTTTCAACATGCTGCGATTTCTCTTAAGTGGCACAAGCTGCGTAACTCTGTGATCAGGAAGCGACCAGCCAGCCCGGGGTGGAACACAGATGGTTGATAGAATGTTGAAATGAAGTTCCTGTTTGGCTGAGTATGCATGACTCTCTGCCGGGTAAACTAAATACACTAAAGATAGCTCCAGCCTCTGGTAACAGCCTGGGCTGATCCTGATGCTCTTCGCCTGGAGCAAACCCCATTGTGAATGGCGACTCTCACGGAACCAGCTGGCGGGCCTGCTCAGAGGAGAATGACCG
>CAWUFW010017979.1:0-12500 GCA_963921515.1 Calotriton arnoldi
GCATCATAAAACATTCTCGAAAATGATGATTTTGCTCCAAAAAACTCCTCAGATTGTGATTTGGCTGTAGTTTTTTGTGCAAGGAGTCCTTTTTCTTTTTTTACTTTTTTTTCCAAGAGGAAGGAAGTGCCCCTGATTCTCAAACTTCCTGTTCCTGTCCAGCAGGCTCCTCCCAGTGCTTTGTCCATGTGCTGTTCACTTTCATTTGGATTTGGAGCTGGAAGGATCACTTTTTGTGTCTGTCTGCTGCATCATATCATTGGATTGGATTTGAGGACTCTTGGATTTGAGATTTTACAAGTAAGTTGGAGAATTGGTGTACTTGTTTGTTTGATTGGGGCTTGTTTGTACCTACATTTTTTGGGGGATTTCCATCTTTTTTTAAATTTATTGTTGTGGCCTGTAGTTTCGGCAGGGGCCTAGTTGTTTTTCTTTGATTGGAATTTCAGCCAGTAGGCCCAGACTAGAGCCAGAGGTACCCATGGGTGCATGTTTCTGTGGTGTCTGTTGAATTTAAACATCATGTAGGGCATGCATGGATGGCATTGGATTGATTTGCAAAATGTGGGTTTTGGGGTGGTATTTCAGTTTTTGGGTGTTTGTTAAATAAATAGGCCTTTTCAGCCAGTAGGTAACCCTGGGCATTCAGCTCGCGGACTTTGGGCAACTCCGCACTGCGCGACAACGCGGACTTACACTTTTTATCTTCTTCGCGCGCTCAATATACGTTTTCGCGCGCGCGATACCGACTTTTTGTGACGATCGCGATGCCGAACACGCAGAATTTACAATCTGGCGAAGAATATCTCTCGAGCATCATAAAACCTTCTCGAAAATGTTGATTTAGTTCATTTTGCACAAAAAACTCCTCAGGTTGTCATTTAGATGTAGTTTGGTGAGAAAGGAGTCACTTTTTTTTGTTTTACAATTTTTTTCAAGAGGAAGGAAGTTGCCCAGAGTCTCCAACTGCCTGGTCCTGTCCTTTGTCTTCACTTTTTTGTTATTTTGGGTGGCCTGGCCATGTGGGTGGCGGCCATTTTGTAAAGCCAGGCATTGTGCTTTTGCCATAGGCCTGCATTGTCTGTCTTGTGTTCCTTTTCTTGTTGTTGTGGGTGGCCTGGCCATGTGGTGGCGGCCATTTTGTGGGACCAGCCACTGTGCTTTTGCCATAGGCCTCCAAGCTTGCGGCCTAGTCTGCCAGTAGGCCCGGAGGTAGTCATCCTCATGGGTGCATAAAAACTGTTTCTGTGTTGTCTGTTGAATTGTAACATAATTTAGGCCATGGATGGCATTGGATTGATTTGCAAAATGTGGGTTTTGGGGTGGTATTTCAGTTTTTGGGTGTTTGTTAAATAAATAGGCCTTTTCAGCCAGTAGGTAACCCTGGGCATTCAGCTCGCGGACTTTGGGCAACTCCGCACTGCGCGACAACGCGGACTTACACTTTTTATCTTCTTCGCGCGCTCAATATACGTTTTCGCGCGCGCGATAACGACTTTTTGTGACGATCGCGATGCCGAACACGCAGAATTTACAATCTGGCGAAGAATATCTCTCGAGCATCATAAAACCTTCTCGAAAATGATGATTTAGTTCATTTTGCACAAAAAACTCCTCAGGTTGTCATTTAGATGTAGTTTGGTGAGCAAGGAGTCACTTTTTTTTAGTTTTACAATTTTTTTAACGAGGAAGGAAGTTGTTGGGTGGCCTGGCCATGTGGTGGCGGCCATTTTGTGGGACCAGCCACTGTGCTTTTGCCATAGGCCTCCAAGCTTGCGGCCTAGTCTGCCAGTAGGCCCAGAGGTAGTCACCATGGGTGCATAAAAACTGTTTCTGTGTAGTCTGTGGAATTTTGACATCATTTAGGCCATGGATGGCATTGAATTGAATTGCGAAATGTGGTTTTTTTTGGAGGGTCTGACTATTTCACTTTTTGGGTGTGTTAAATAAATGCCTTTTTTGCGTGTGTACTGTGTAATTATAATTGTGTTGTTGTAGTGGTTGTCTAACTTTCAAAAGTGTTTTTAGCCATGTGGATTTTAGTTTTTGCATTAAAGCTGTGTGTGTTTTATAAGGCATCCTTTGTCTGCCCATATATAGGCCTGCTTGAGTTCATTGTTTGCCGTGCCTTGTGCCTGTGAGTCACCATGTTGCTGGGGGCCATTTTGTTGTGGTAGTTAGTAGTGTGCTGTTTTTGCCACATAGGCCTGCGTGTCTTTCCATTGTTCCTCTTGTCTTACTGCTTCCAAATCCATCCCCATTGCCAGCTGCAGCTCCCTGATGCTGCTATATAATACATCCCACGTGATGCACAAATTTAGGCCAAACATGCTCCACTACATTTTAGTTTTTGTTCTTTACTATTCTTATTCTTCCAGAGTGTACACTAGCACTACACAGTAGCCAGGAAAGCCCTGGCCTTGTTGTCAACGTCTCATAAATGGCTACACTGTGTGTTGTTGTTCACAGAGTTTCTGAAATTTAATAATTGAGGCCACCACACACTAAGTTCTATATTATATTTGTTTGATTTGTGCTATGTTTGACTGATGTTCTGGCTTTTTTGCTTTTAGGTGCACAAAGACTGAGGAGGAGGTGTGTCATCATTGCCCGTTGCACTGCCAGACAGACATCCTGCTGCTGTACACACAACGTGACGTGTGACCTGACCAGACATCTCTGCAACTGAGTGCTGCTGACATCTGAAGAAGATGGGCCCAAAGAAAGCAGGTACCAGGTCCTCCAGTACAAAGAAAGTTGCTATTGAGAAGAAGGAACAGAAGAAGGAAGTGACACTTAAGTCTGGTGTGCCGGCCAATACCTTTTTTGGTCAAAAAAAATTACGCCTGCAGCAGCGGTGTCCGGGGGCAAGCTGGGGGCAGCACCTCCGCATCAGTGGGCCCAACCCACCAACCCAGGGCCAAGCACATGAGTGTGGAAGAGGTAGCCAGCCTAATGGTGGAAAGCAGTGATGCTGAGCCAGAGATAAACTTATCGCTATCTCAAAGTAGTACCCAATCAACGCAGGAGGAAACACAGCAGATAAGTGGTCAAGAACAACAGCCGCAACCACCGCCCGCAATAGTAGTTGTTGTTCCTCCTGAAGTAGGGGCAGTTCAGGAAATTGAGCCTCATGCAGAGGTAGAAGAAGAAGCCACTCATTCAGAAGATCCATTGTCTTCCAAATCTCCAGCAAGGAAAAGGAGGGGTAGTCCAAGTTCTTCGCCAAGCCCCCTTCTGATGATCTAGATGCCACTTGGAAGCCACAAACTGAGTCTGAGAGGGAGCCACGTTCCAAGACCAAGCTAGTGAAAAGGAAGGTTCCAGAAAGCCTTACACTTATGGAGGTCGATGTAGAACAGCAGGATGATGATGATGAGCCAGTCATCACGAACATCACTCCTGGCCCCGAGGAGATGGAGACCAACATTATTACCCTATCCAAAATGGCTGCGAGGGATGTAGCACGCATACCTCCACAGGTAACACCAACACGACCTACAGCTTCCATATTTGCATTAGCAAAGGCCCGGCAGCGACCTACATCCAGCACAACCACCACCTCAGTAGGAGTAGGTAGTGGTACAGCAGCACAGAGTCAAATTCAACACACACCCTCCAGTTCATCCGGCATTGGAAGTGGCACCTCCAGCAGGAGGCCAAAGTTAAGCTCCCCAGTTTGGGACTTCTTTACGGTTAGCGAAAAGGAGGAGAACATTGCTATATGCTCCATTTGTAATAGCTCTGTTAGTCGTGGTAAGCTTGGTACAAACTATGGTACCGGAGGCCAAATGACCCATCTGAAAAAACACCACTTGATCAGCTGGGAGGACCACCTTCGCGGCAGAAAAAAAACTGCAACCATTGGTGTTGGTGGGGATAAAGGAGTAGAAGATCCGATCACGGTGGAAGAGGAAGGACAGGGAGACATTCTCTCTGGTAGTGGTACACAAGGTGTCCCTGACCCCAGCAGTGCAGTCTTAACGTCGCACACATCTTCAGCAACATCTCAGTGGCACAAGAGTAAGAGTCAGCCGGAGACACCAAGAAGTACCAGGTCCGCACTACCAAAAAGTGCGTTGTTGAGCCTAAGAGAAAGGAAAACCATGCAGCCTACCATTATCAGCATGTTTGGGGGTGAGGGGCAGTACGAACGCAACCACCCAATAGCACGTTTGTACAATGCGAAGCTGGCTAAAATGTTAGCACTGGACCTTCTCCCTTTTTCTTTTGTTGAAGGGGTGGGTTTTCTGGAATTTGTGTCAACCATCTGCCCAAAATGGCATGTTCCCAGCCGCTACTATTTTGCCAGAGTTGCAGTTCCAGCACTACATCACGACGTGCTGGAATTGCTAGGAAAGGCCTTGAAGCAGAGTGCTGTTCACAGTATCCACCTGACAACAGACATGTGGACCAGTTGCCAAGCCACAGATTACATGTGCATCACTGCACACTGGATCTGTTTTGCGGGGGTTAGAGAACAGATATCTGCTGGTGTTGATACTGCAGAGATTTTTCATGCCACTCGCAAACATGCAACTGTAGCCATGTTTGCCATGGAGAAATCTCATACTGCTGCAAACATTTTGGAAGAGTTTAACACCAAGGTCTTTGAGTGGCTGCGCCCAAGAGGGCTTACGATTGGTTTTGTTGCCACGGACAACGGCAGTAATGTAGTTTTGGCCATGCGCAATGGTGGCTATTTCAGGGTCCCGTGTTTGGCACACTGCATTAACATTGTTGTTCAAGACTTTTTGAAAAATGAATCCAAAGTCAGCAACTTACTGGTCACCTGCAGAAGAATATGCACACATTTCAGCCATTCTTTTAAAGCCCGGAAGCAGCTGAGGGTCATTCAACGTGAGCATAAAATGCCAGTCAAAGCGCTCATCCAGGAGGTGCCAACACGTTGGAACTCAACTTATTACATGCTTGATCGTCTGTTTGAACTGTACATACCACTCAATGCTTATGTCATGCAAAGATTAGGGGAACCTACTGTGAGAGGCATGACCGTTGAGATGGGTCAATGGGACCTCATTAAATGCCTGACTGAGATGCTACTTCCTTTTGAGATCTTCACACGTGAAGTCAGCAGGGAGGACTGTACTATGGGCCAAGCTATCCCATTGTTGCACATGCTAGAGCAACAGCTGAAGGAGGTGTCTGAAACGTACGCAGGTGTGGATGACAAACAAGACGCATATCATTTGGCGGAGACCTTAGCCGCTCGCTTATCGGAAAATACAAGGATTAAAAATAAAATTTTGTCACAACCACATTACATTAGTGCCACAATTTTGGATCCACGGTACAAAGTATTTCTGAACAGCAAGGCAGTAATTCCTTTTTCGGAAGTGGATGTTGCCAACTACAAAACTTTGATAGCTAAGGAAGCCACTATTTTCGAAAACGAACGGCTGTTAATTACAGGCCCCCCACCCCAGGCCATAACCAGTACTACAGGGCATCCAGAGTCAAGTTCTACTTCGGAGCCTGAGGGCAGTGCGTTTGCCTCCCAGCAGTCACCTACACCAACAATAACATCAACAACAGCAAGAACAGGATCATCCACAGCACAATGTGCAACTGATTGGTTTCTACGGCAGGGGTATGGTAAGTCCAGTGCTGATGCAAAGGCAAAAGAGGCCGAGCACATCGGAGCACCCCTGAACATTGAGCGGACGGTCCAGGCCTATCTGGATGACCCAACAGAGGTCTTCATGGATCGAAACCCATTGGTGTATTGGTATGGGAAAAGAAGCCAATGGACAGTGCTCAGCAGGCTGGCGATAAAGTATCTGGCTTCCCCTGTCGCAAGTGTCTCTTCTGAGCGTGTTTTCAGTGCTGCTGGTGCCATTGTAACTTCGAAAAGGACCAGTCTCTCGGCCAAAAGCGTGGAGAGGTTAACCATGATCAAAATGAATCAGCACTTTATACCACCGGATTACAAAATACGTGAATCACAGCAGGAAGAGGAGAGCGACTTGGATGACGTAAATAGTGCGTTACAGGACCTACTTCTGTCCGAACCACCAGAGTTTGAGGACGAGCTCCTCTTCCCTGACAACTAGGCTTTCAAATTGTTACTTTCTTCCTTCCTTTATGTGTCTGTGTATCTGTCTTTCTGGTTCAAATCAAATCACAACAAATCCATCACCACCGTCTTCTCTTTTTATTTCCCTATTGGAGTTGCACGTCTGTGCATTTAACTGTCCACTCTTCAGAGTCCTGCTTCATCTTCCTGTCTCGCCCTAGTACATTTCCATCAAGCCAGACATTAGTACAAGAAATGTTGCCTTTACCAGTCCCTCCATAAGAAGTGAAACGTGACTATAGCTATCCTCCGTTTTGTTTTCGAGCCGAAACTCATCAGTGTCCGAAGGCTACCGCCTCTGCAGGCGTCCACAACTCTTCACTGTCAGAACTTGGGCAGGCATCCAAAAGTGAACTCATCACTGTCCGAAGGCTACAGCCTCAGCAGGCATCCAAAGGTCCTCACTGTCAGGACAGAAGGTACTTGGCAGAGAAAGACAAGAGACTCTTCGAAGAAACTTGCTGACATTTGTGCAAACTCAAATGACCAGCAATGAGCGCTACCCAGGCCGCGGCCCATCATCACAGTGCTGACCATGTGAAGCAACTTAAACTGTGACAAAGTGCCACAGATGAATAAGACGAAAACCGAAACAGCGACTAACACTCAAAATGAATGTGGACTGGAGTAATGATGAGGCCACTGCCCCGTAAAAAAAAAAAAAACACACCTGTCAGAACTAGGCATCTGATGATCTGACAGCCAAAGAGAAGAGCAAGACAGGTAATGATGGAATGCATTGGATGCTTGCAGACTCTGAGCGATTGCTGTTGTTTGTTGTTGATGTTGTGCATGAAGTCGAACTCTACTCTACTAGTTAATCTACAAAGTGACTCAAGTCAGTGACAGTCAATGTTTCCCTTCTTGTTGTTTAATAACCAAATTGTACTCCTACTACTGCAGGTGCAGGCCAATATCTGTTGCAATTTTTTAATATGGAATATGGACTTAATCGGAGTCACTACAGACTGAGTTGTAGTTGGACAACACGTACCACACCATGATGATGACCATACTATCTTTGCACGCAGTCAGTCACTTGGATCGGAGATGATTCAAGGAATAACTGCATTTCATGAAGTGGCATAAGGTAAACATAAACACAACAATTCAACAAGAAAGTAAACACAGCAGACCTACATGTCCATGTAGTGGTGTAGTCGAGTGTAGTCATGATGACTGACAGCGGCGCATTGATTTTGTCACTTAATTAGGAAAATGCTAAGTTGCTGTGTATGCCTTTTGTCTGGCTCTGTCAAAAATTAAGGTAAATGGAGGTTGGGTCACGGGCTGGTGCTGTGGTGGGCCTGTTCTGTCCTGTTGTTGTTGTAGCTTAATGCTGTAAACAGAATCTACACGATATATCCAAGCCGCCTCAGTCTGAAAGTGTTCTCTCTTCTCTTCTTGGACTCCACCGTAATTGATGTTT
The DNA here is from genome assembly GCA_963921515.1 of Calotriton arnoldi. Classification (NCBI taxonomy): domain Eukaryota; kingdom Metazoa; phylum Chordata; class Amphibia; order Caudata; family Salamandridae; genus Calotriton; species Calotriton arnoldi. The sequence continues at coordinate 7,527 of CAWUFW010017979.1, forward strand.
TTTTTTATTCATTGATTTTTCAATACCCCTTTTGTTTTTCCATCTAGACGTTACAGGCCGGCCTTTACCCTGTGCTAATTGCTATACTGGGAGACACAACTCACATTTACCTTACCAATCGGCATCAGGAAGGCCACCAAGATTGATGTGCGGAGCGTCCATGGAAGATAGGACCAAGAGGAAGGACGAGATTCAACTCCACAATTTGACCATGCTAATACAGTAACTTTAGTATCATTCATCATTCATCTTTTAATTAATTTGAATCCTTTTTTCTCTTCAATCATTAGGACTGTGTGTTGTGTGTTGTTGTTTGTTTGCTAATTGATCCCTACAACTGTTTTTTAATTGTCTTTGCTATCTTTACAAGTAAGCCCAGTACAACATGGAATTTGGGTCTCTGAGGGCATATTACAGGCAAGGCAAATTGCATAGAATATACTGCTGCCCTGTACTGTCTAATTGTCTAGTAGGAGTTATTAAGTACTACTCATTAACCATCAAGTTATCTTCATCATCATGCATGCATTTCCCTTTTCTCCCTTTATAGATTTTTTGGATAAGATCATGGTCGTCTGCCAAGATTGCGCTTTGCTTTTGTTGTCCATGCGTACTGTTTTTCATTCTCAAACCTTTCCCCAAACCCCCTTCCCATCCATTCATCAAACCCTAACCCTCTTCCCCCGGGCTGTGATTTATATTGAGGTGTGATGTGACTACATAAAATGTACACCAATTGATCACACGCTTGCTGGGGCAGATGTGGTGAAAGCAACACTAATTCAATTGCAAGGCAGGGCGAGGAGCTTCTTCTGCTTGCCCACCCATGCTCAGTCTATGTGCAAGCCGTCACCGGCTAATAGTAGTACATCATAATTAATTGCCGGCATTGATTGGATTAATCATCAAACTCCTACCACACAGCAGTAAAGGTTACGAATTACGATTGTGTTAAGTTAAGTGACTCACTCGACACAACTACAGTTTGTAACTTCTTGTACTAGGCTGTCCCCGCCACCATTATGTTTAATTTGACTTTAGCAGTTGCAACTGCAATATTGTTTGTTTGGCAGTCTTCTTCTGTACTGTATTTTACTTCGTTCTACTACTCCTCCCACAGTCGCTCTCAGGCAAGTGACTGTCTCTTTTTTATTTTTTTAGCAAATGCTACTGCCAGTGTCTACTCTACTACTACCACCACAACCATGGCATCTTCTACATTCTCTCTGGAAACCATGCAGCCATCGCTGTGCCGAACGTAATCATCATCAATCACAGGTAAGATAAGTTTGGTGGGAGGTATAATGGACTAGGAGGAGAGACTGACAGTACTAGTAGGACAAATAACTCAGTGAGGGGTACCGCATCTATCTGTTTGTGTTACATCATCGGCAGATTATTTAAATCAAACACTGGCTGCGGCCCTGCAGCAGCAAGGAAACCAATGTGACGTTAATTCGTAAAACAGTAACCCCCCACAAAACATTAACATTGTATGTTTAAGTATAAATATAATTTATTACCCTAACAAAAATAAACTATCCCACACCTGACCCACCCCTCTCCCTAACCCCAACCAATGTCCAAAACGAAAAAAGTCCAAAGAATGTCCCGAAACCCCAACGCCCAATTCCCACCCACCAAAAAAAGGAATAAAAAGGGGCAATGCAACAGGGTCCTAGATGTTATATTCGGCGGGCTTTGAGGTGTTTGTCCACCAGTATTTTTACCCGCTCCTCCAGTTGCTCCTCTAGCCGTGACATCCGGAGGAGAATCTTTCTGCGAAATGCCCTGCAGTGGCATCCAGGATGGGGGACAGCAGTGCTGGCTGCTAGCGAATTGCGGCGGCGGGCGGCTACCAGACCGCGGCGCCGTACCACTCGAGTTGGGGCCTGGCTGGGGCCCGGGGCATCGGACGAGGCTGCAGCTGCTGCCGCCTCCTCCTCCTCCTCCGCCTGAGCCACCAGCCGCCGGTACTCCTGACATATGGCCTCCAGTTTCCGGCGCCGGGCCCTGGCTGCCAACTCCTTCCGGGATGGTTTGTCTTGGGAAGGAGTACTATCTATATCAAGAAAGAAAAAAAAATATTGTTGTAACCAGTACTCTTAGCAAAACAGTAACACAAAATTAATTCAACACATAATGGCACAGTAGCACTAGCAAGAAGCACAGTACATAACATTTGTGGTAATAATCTATCTATCCTCCCACTTCCTCGGCCTCTAACATTTGTGGGAGTTTCAGGCATTATACTAGCACTATGGACTCCAACCAGTACACAGTACACCAGTCTTCTTCTTATCTCTAGTTTAGCGAAATGACATAACCTGGTTGTAGCCGGCATTGCCAGCTCGGTCATCTATGCTTGCACCCAAGACAAACATACGAGTCATGACGCAGACTCACGTTAGTTTGATTTACTACTGTCTGCAGGTGGGGAAGCTCGTATTTTTCTATTACGGGTGGCACTGGCCATACTCTCTCTGTTACATGGAGGGCAATTGCTCAATTTCACAGTGCCCTGGCTACTACAAAAAGGCAGATTATATATCTGATCCAATGATCATTGCTTTTATATGGGACAACGACATAAGGTCAGTAGCGGTCGGTGGTGGGACTCGGGGAGTTCTGCCGGGCGGTGACGTGGGGAGGGGCAGGGTGGGGGGTAGTAAACTATGGATTACGGCCAATTACAGGTAAGTAAACATATAAATAAATAAAACTAATTTTGTTGCGCGCACTGCATCGCATTTGGCGGTGCAGTGCGCACAATGAAATTCGCTTTATTTATTTGTATGTTTACAGTAAAGTTACCTGTATTTGGCCGCGTAATACATTGTTTACTACTACCCCCACCCTGCCCCTCCCCACATCGGCTTTGCTACTCTGGCGCGGTTTCTTTTACATTCCCTTAAAACTAAAACTGTGCATCCCGTGACAGTCTCCACCTATGCTGTCTATGATGAATACATACAGGCATCCATCCATTCTAAGTAAATGTCAATCATTCTTCTTAATCTCTCCACAAACCTTACTTTGTTTCACCAACAACAACGCATGCGTCCACTCACTCCGTTGCTTGCCTTGGCTTTGAGTTTCACCCAAACACCGCTGATGATTCTTGCTATCCACAGTATCCACCCATACTGTGTCGCCCACCCAGGCAGGCATCCATTCTTCTTTCACCTTCCACCCATCCTTCAACAACACATGCATCTGATTCCTATCAGCCACCTATCCATGCTTCCAACGTATCCTTCTCTGCCAGTCATCATATTAAATCTCGCCCGCCCTTCCTCCTTCCACCCTTCTTTCCCTTTTTGTTCAACACATCCATCAAGGTCATCTGATCTGACTTTTAGTCTCCTCCATAAAACTTTCACAGCTGAGTTGGAGTCAGATATAAGAGGCCATTGGTTAATCAAGTCACGCTGGTAATGCTATTGCTACTGCATTGCTCATGCTAAGTAAAGGGTGTCTTCTTTAACCGTTGTATAATGTTCACTACAACTTCATACCTAATAAGTCTCAACAACAGTACAGTGAGTGAAGTCCACACACCCTTCCAGCTAGTGCAATGTCAATAAGTCATGAATATAACTTACCACCGCCCGCCACTGCTGCTGGCTCCCCCCTGTAGCTCCTGCAGGTGCCGCATCTTCTCCTGCCCCCTCCGGAATGCTAGAATCGCCGGTGGCCCCGCCGCCACTGGTGGTCGCTAGTACGCCTAGATAAAAACATGACACATTTTTAGATGCCTGTACACCTCCCCCTATTTATTCTTTTTCACTAGCAAGATTGAAAAAAAAGTTAATACATACATATTATTATAAATCACATTCAATAGTCCAAATCGGGTACTAGAGTACAGTCAGTAGACACTAGTAGTGTTATGGTCCCTAGGGTCATTATTATACTATACTCTACTCTTTGCAAAGTTAGCCTGAGCCATGCAACCATTTTTCGCTTCATGTCTTTTGCGCATGTTACCTCGCAGCTTGTTGTGCAGTAACAGTAAGACGCCTTTTGAGCCCACATGAGCACATACAGCTACTGTCTGAGCGTTGCGTACAAGAGGTCGAAAAACAAGCCACTTTGTTATGGAGTTCGGTTAGTCCGTATTGCTTAGCCATAGGTAACATGTTACACTTTTTTGGCAGGACTGAGAAATGCTTGCATTATACTATATAACACGCACCATTTTTCTCAGGCAGAGGATTCCCTTCTACGAACCAGAGATTTGCAGAGCTTATGAATGATGCATGTAACCAGTAATTCTACGTTCTACGGTGAGGAGTCTCCCAGAATTCGCACAGATCTTTTGTCTTATATCATCATGCACTTGTTGTAACAATGTTTATTGTTTTAATCTTATGCATTTTGCTGTTGGAGCTGGCTGGAGTACACTGAATTTTATAGAACAACATACAGAGCTTGTTAGTTGAAAATAAACCTTTTGAACTTACACATAGACTCTGTGGTATTTGGTGTGGTGGTGGTGGTGGACTTACACGAGTGAGTGAGCGAAAGGGTGTTATCTGTTCTGGGTTGTGTAATCATTGGGTATCTTCGGGTGGGGGTTCGGGGACCTAATGAGACACTATAGCTAGTCGTTCAGGGGATTGTGGGTTCACTTCTGACTGAGGTGTGAGGAAGGTCCAAGTTCCAAACTCCCATCACCAACATCCTATTTTCTTGTGCATAGTTCTGCATGGGGCTGTGCAGAATCCCATTCCCCACATCAGTAGTAGTATGTACTATATCCTATCAAAAATAGTCAAATATCTGGTTGGGCATTTGGTTTGTGGTAATTGTCAAAGCCTCCAGATTAAGAAGCCTAGAAGAGGACAACCGAAAGGACTGGACTCAGCTATTGGTCAATCTGAGTTTTATTCAAAACCGTACAATAAAGAGTGGCACTGGCAATGCAAACTGGGCAAGCTTAGCGACAGACTAATAGTAGTAGCACAGACA
>CAWUFW010017979.1:17500-25000 GCA_963921515.1 Calotriton arnoldi
ATGTGCATAACAGACAACCAAGACTGCTGCCCAGAATCTTGTCGTCTTGGTTATCGATGAGAAGAGTACCAGAAAGTATTAAAAAGAACCGATCGATTTTAATACCTAAAAATGTACCAATTAGCGAACTAAAAAAAATCAGTAATTGGCGTCCAATTACCATCGGTACGGCATTCATGAAGTTGTTCACGAAAATACTAACCAAAAGACTTGCATTTTTCGTTGAATTGAATACGAGACAAAAAGGCTTCATGAAGGTGAGAGGTTGTCTCGAAAATCTGACTCTTCTGCAAAACATCATAAAAGGGGCACGAAAAAACAGAAGCTCGTTAGCAGTGGTGTTCATAGACATCTCAAAAGCCTTTGACTCTGTCAGCCATGGTCACATTTTACAGAGTCTGGAAAGGCTCAGAGTTCCATCATGCATCAGAGACATAGTACAAGACTTATACACTGACTCAACAACATTTTTCAAGGGAAAAAACAAAGAAGCAACTCCAGAAATGCAAATGAAGTCGGGAGTTAAGCAAGGTAACTCTTTATCCCCACTGTTGTTTAACATTGCCATGGATCCCTTGATCTGTGATCTTCAGAAAGATGGCAAGGGCTTCACATTCGGCTCTGATGGTCTCATTAAGCAAATCACCGCTCTTGCCTTTGTAGATGATATTGCAGTACTCAGCAACACCTGGGAAGGAATGAGTACAAATCTGAAAATCATTGAAAAATTCAGTAAAACAACAGGCTTAAAGCTTAATGTGAAAAAAACACATGGATTTTATATAAGTCACCATAAAGATAAGATCCTGGTCAACAACTGCAAACCATGGCAATTTGAAAAACAAAATATTGAAAACATTAATCCAGGAGAAAGCGAGAGATACCTCGGATTGAACTTTGATCCACACACCGGCCATTCAAGTAACAACAAAATTAATGAGGTTCTTGTTGACTGGGCGCAAAAACTCGACAATTTACCACTTAAGCCCACACAGAAAATAGAAATATTGTGTCAATATTTGATCCCTAAACTGTCATTTAAGTTGGAAATGACAGGAACAGAAGCTAAAACTTTAAACATTCTGGATCAAACAATAAAAAAGTATGTCAAACATTTCCTACACCTACCTGCATACACATGTGATGGTCTCCTATATTCGAAAAGATCCTTTGGGGGCCTCAGAATACCAAAGTTATGTACGACAATTGGTCTAAACTAAATGAATAGTTTATTGTATCTCAGGGAAGCTCCAGATCTGTACATAGCTCAATCATTCATGTATGCAGGAGAAGTAATCAATGAAAAAATTGATAACATCATCAAAACACACAAACTCAACATTCTGGACAGTAGATTTCTGAGTTATGAATTGAATCTGGTAGCAACATATGATTGGAGAAAAGAGGAATTTGAAAAATGGGCAAATCTCCCTGTCCAAGGTGATGGTATAAAATACCTAGCAAGTAATCCAACCTCAAATTTCTGGATCAGAAAACATAATAAAATGAAAGAAAATCAATACATAGCTGCGCTGATGTTGAGAGTAAATGTTTTGTATACTAGAGAAACCATCACTAGGGGAAGAAATCGTACTTTTGCTACTTGTAGATACTGCAAAGATGTATGCGAAACAATTTCACATATTTCAGGTGCATGCCCTAAAACCAAGGACATAAGGATAAAAAGGCATAACAAAGTGTTGGAATTGCTCATTGATAGAGCAAAAAGGTGTGGGTGGATGACATACAGGGAACCTCATGTTAAAAATAGCCAAGGTGAACTAAGAAAACCAGATGTAGTGTTCACCAAAAATGGTACTGCTGTAGTGATTGATGTTTCTATTCGTTGGGAAAACTCACAGAATTCCCTTGAATTAGCGTTCGAGAGTAAAGTTAAATACTATCAGGATCTATCGCAGCAAATCAAAGATCTTACCAACTGTAAAACTGTAAAATTTCATGGCTTCATTGTCGGATGTCGGGGTATTTGGCCTCAATGTAACGATGTTGCTCTGGCTGATTTTGGTCTGCAAATGTCATTCCCATTCAAGAAAAATGTTTGCCTGACTACATTAATGGACACTCTTAAAATGTGCCAAGTATTCATGGACAATTAAATTTCAAGCTGAATGCTGAGATGTACACTATCATACAGCACACACGTCACTCTTATAAAACATATTGTTTTAAAATGTTGATCCATTAATATTTAAATGTGGTTAAACAGTTACACGATAGTTTATAGTTGACACAAGAATTAGCATAGATGGGAAAACATGGCGGCCGGCTGAGACGCCGGTCGGGAGCTTAGCGAGGGGTGAACATGATCATGTAATCTGCGCTTACCGCCGCCGTCTGTCTTCCGTTCACCTTCTGGTCGCGGCATTTCCCGGTGCGGCTCATTTTGGTTGGCGCCGTGTGTGTGGAAAGAATCCCCGTTCTGGAGGAATTTTGGAGGTTTGTGGGGCTCTGAAAGCGAATGGTGGCGCCGGGATCTCCTCCTTTTGTTGCGGCGGCAGGCGCGCTGCGAGTGCTTCGCCTGGCTTTGCAGCTACGAGGAAGTGAGGACTGTAGAGCCGGCAGAGTCAGCACAAGCAGTGTAGGCAGCTGGTGTTTGGAAAATAACTGTGTAAATCTGGCTGAACAGTTAAACAGTGGAAAAACGGTAGGTGACCTGAAACTAGATGTGGGCAATCATTTGAACAATGAAAAGGAAAGCAACAGAGATGGCCTTATGGGTACAAATGGTCATATTGGTCTAAGGGTAGAGCCACAGCAGGAGACGCTAGTGGGTCACCAGCAAATTACCCCCGAGAATATAGATATTTCTCAGGCCCCGCTGGATTGACGCTATACATTAAGATCACATATTTATTCCCCGTGGGTACCGGAGGAGGTTGGAGGGGCTGTAAAAAATACCTCGCAACCCACGTTAAAACTACAGGCAAGTCGGAGGAAAGGTAAAATAAATACTAGCCTTAATAAAGATCTGCGCCTCCTACCCAAAAAAGTAACAACTAAATCAGCGAACACTGTCCCGTTAAAGGGGAAACAATTAGCCACAGCCCAAAATTATCAGAAAATCACCCCATCACTTAGATCATATTGTAAGCTTAGGACTGAGCCTAAAGTTACAGAGGGTGGTACAGACAATATGGATGGGAAAAATACTCCGGGAAGAGAAAAGCAGGAGAACAGAGCAAAGAAGCTCAGCGCAAAGACAATCCCTTCTAGTGAGCCTGATATCTCTCAAGCTCTTTCAGTGGTTACAACGCACAATAGATTTTCGCCTTTGAGTATGGAGGGATTACTATCTGAGGCCTGTGATGAAGGAGATAATGTCTTAGTACAATGCCAGGGAGTCGATGGACCATCTACTTCGGAGGAAGTGGCTAAGAGTACTAGTAGCTCAGAGAGCAAGGATGCATTGCAGGAGATGTTGTGCCGCCTTTCCCTGGAAATTAAAGAACGTTTTGATATTTCGGAGGCAAATCAGAAAGAAATTCAGGGAACATGTTTGAGCCTGGAAGGAAAGATAGAAGGTCTTGCTATACTGAACGCAAGAATTGGAGTTGGGTTATCAAGATCTACAGGCTAAAACCCAATCAAACACACAAGAGATGGAGCGGTTGAAACAAAGAGAGAGGGTACTAGCGGAAAGGCTTGAAAGGCTGGAAAATAATGCCAGGAGAAATAATATCAGAATCCTGAGTGTAGCTGAGGGGTTGGAAGGATCAGATATAAAATCGTTTGTGATAAAATTGCTGAGCAGTTCGTTTCCGCAGGAGGTCCCTCCGTTAAACCTAGAAGCAGAAATCCAGCGAGTGCATAGAGATCCTTTCAAACTACACCCAGGTCGAAAGAAACCACGAAAGATCCTGGTAAATTTTCTCTCGTACTCGGTAAAAGAAAATTTTTGGGGCTAGCGCTAAAAGAAAAATCTTTACAAGCACTAGGTGCGTCCTACAGAGTTAGGTCAGATATTTCAAAGGAGACAGCTGATAGACAATGGGAACTGGGCAACAGAATGGATGAGTTAAAGAAACTGGGGGCATCTGTACAATTGAGGTTTCCGGCTTTTTTAAAAGTGATGTGGCAGAATAAAATGCACAATTTCTCAGACCCAGTTGATGTAGATAACTTTATCCAGGAAGTGAAATCAGGGAATGCAAGTGCTAGATAGAACGTAGGCGGCAGGGGGTGATGGTAGTAATATATGTAATGTTGGTTCACCCTAAGCATAAGCTCAATAGGCTCCAAGGATGCCTATAAAATATTTTTGGGGAGGGTTTTCACGGGAGGGAGCACAAGTGGTGGGGAGCATAGGGAAAAAAATCAAAAAAAATGTTTTGTCCTCAAGTCAATAAAATGAGTGCCTGTTTTAAATCATCAAAACAAGGTCCGCTGGGATATCGAATAAGTATATTGGAAAAGCATGAATAAGAAAGATCTGACAATCTTATGCTGGAACGTGAATGGGTTACGGGTCAAAAGAAGGCAGAGAATTATAGCGCAATATTTAAAAGATCAGAACGCTCAAATAATTATGCTGCAGGAGACGCATCTTTTGAAGCAAGAATGTGGAGAATTTTTGTCTAAACAAAGATGGATTGGAAAGTGGGTATCTACGGACCAAACTCAGTGTACTAAAGGGATAGTAATAATATTAAGGGCGAACTCAGGGATTGAGCTTCTCAGATATAGGGCGATGGATAATTGCCGAGATTAAAACAGCTCTCGCGATATATACACTAGCGAGTTACTATGGCCCCAATATAGATAACGTATCACCCTTGAGTAAGCTTTTCTCTAACCTGGTTGACTTTCAATCTCCTATTATTCTTGGTGGGGATTTTAATGTTCTATTGAATAATGATCTTGATAGGTCGTCAGGACACAAATTAGTTCCCCTAAAATGAGGGCATATTTATTAGATATGATGGAGAATTTTAACTTGTGTGATGTTTTTCGCAGATTTAAAGGTAAAGCTAGGGGGTACTCTTTTCATAGTAAAAAGAACAGGCATTTCTCGAGAATAGATTACATGTTTATGGATAAGAAAGAAGTGGAGTTGGTAGTTGGGATAGACCATCTGCCCATACATCTCTCGGATCATGCAGCATTGTTATTAAAAATTGAGTGTAATGATACCCAAACAATTAGAAGGTGGACAATGAATAGAAGGATTATGCTACAGCCCATGATAATAGAGACGTTGCAGAATGATACAAAGGATTTTTTCTTATGGAATTTGGGGTCAGCTCCTGTGCACACAGTATGGGATACATATAAGGCATGGTTGAGAGGTATTGTTAAAAATTTAACGGTATACTGGGTTAGGGAAGAGAGAAAACACCTTTATACAATAGAGGAGGAGATAGGCAAAACGGAAAATCTATTAAAAGACAACAAAGGTTCGGAAAGAGAAAGAAAGGAATGGGTGGATAAGCTTGAAGGGCTACGGTTGAAGTTCAGAACTAAATTGGAGGAGAAAGTAACTCAGCAGTGGGAGGTGAGCAGATCCAGGGATATTATACAAGGGGAATGTTGCGGAAAGCTGCTGGCCTGGAAATCAAGGTTGGATAGAAATCAAAGTTTTATAGGGAAAATCCTAGAAGAGGAGTCTGGACTTTTAGTTGAGGAGAGTGAAAAAATCAGAGCGGCGTTTACTAACTTCTTTCAGGAGCTTTATACAGAAGATCTAGAGGTAAATGAGCAAGAAATACAAGGATGGCTCTTAAGTAAGCAGCTTCCTAAACTTACAGAAGCTCAAGCCCTCTATTTAGGACGAGAAATAGATGGTAGTGAAATTCTGGACATTTTGAAAAACCAAAAAAAGGGAAAAGCTGCAGGCCCAGATGGGATCCCTATTGAGATGTACTCCGTGATACAGGAAGAGATTATTTCGGTGTGGGTAAAACTATTTAATTCAATCTTGATAGATGGGGGCCCCATCCCGGCGACATGGAACGAGGCAGTAATTTCCTTAATCTTGAAGCCAGGCAAGAATCCGACATATTGTCAATCATTTCGCCCAATATCATTACTTAATAATGATTATAAGATATTTTCTGGAGTTCTTGTTGCACGTTTGAATACGGTAATGGGGCAGCTGATTCACCAAGATCAAAAAGGCTTTTTACCCGGGAGGTTCATGAATGAGCTTAATCTTTCCCTGATAGGCTCCATAGATTTAGCTATAACACATAATGTTCCTCTCGCAATTGTCACACTAGATGCTGCAAAAGCATTTGATCGTGTCAATTGGAAGTATTTAAAGACCACATTAGAACATTTTGGATTTGGTGGAAATCTGATAGACACTATTTTTAAAATCTATGGAGCTCCAACAGCAAAGATTCTAGTTAATGACTGCCTGTCTTCTCCTGTGCGAATTGAGAGAGGTACAAGACAGGGATGTCCTTTGTCTCCTGTACTATTTGATTTGTACATAGAGCCCTTTGCTCAAAGTCTGAGGCTAAATGAAGAGATTAAAACCTTTAACGTTGGGGCATATTCTAGGAAGATTTCGCTTTATGCTGACGACCTTATGGTTTATACTTCGGACGTAGTATCAACTTTACCTCATCTCATGGTGGAAGTAAGGGAATTTGGTAAACTGGCGGGATATGCGGCAAATGAAGAAAAAACAGAAGTAATGATATGGAATCAGGACAGTGGAGAAATAAAATGTGTGGAGGAAATGAGATATTTGGGGATTAAAATAATTAAGGACCTTGGGAAGATAGCGGCAGTGACTCTGGAAAGAGTAGGAAAGGAGATAGATGCATTATTAAAAAGATGGCAGAACCTCCCACTCACGATATATGGTCGGGTTAACTTGGTGAAAATGTCCATCCTGCCAAAACTTACCTTTCTTTTTTGACAATATCCCGCTGCATTTTGAAAAGAAAACACTCCTGAAGCTGCAGGGGAAGATTTCTTCCTTCATATGGGCAAGTAGAGGAATACGCCTCTCATGGAAAAAGCTGAGACGGAAAGTTGGGGTGGGAGGCTTGGGTCTTCCTGACTTTCAGATATACTGTTGGTCGTTTCAGCTTAAAAATAGCAGAATGCTTTTTCAAAGACCTGATGACTCTCTAATAGGGGTTATGTTTAAATCTATGCTGGTGGGCCTCCCGGAAGAGGGTTTCTCTTATAAATACGGGGTTCCAAAATATTTAAAAAAAATAAGATTAAAATGTCTCCAGTCAGCCGCAAGAACATGGTTTGAGATAAGATCGGTCCTAGGGGTACCTTATTACAGCAGACTGTCCCCTATATGGGATTCTCCAGGTACTCCAGAATGCCTATTAGATAGCTTAGCAAAACCACTGAATAAGTTAGAGGTTAGGCAGTGGGGTCAACTGATAGATGATGGACAAAAGTTAACTTGGAGCTACTAGTCTGCCAAGACAAATGGGGCAATATCCAGGTTTAAAATTTATCAGATCAACTCCTGGCTCAAGAGTCAGGTAGGACTGGAAAGAGCTTCAAAAC